>CAVNYN010207679.1:0-45601 GCA_963692815.1 Nyctanthes arbor-tristis | reverse complement strand
CCCATGATTTATGTGATTCAGCTGATTATTGTTAGATTGGTAGATATGGTGATAAGGGTTTTGTGGTACTTGTTCTTCTTGAACTACGGCACCACCGAAGAAGTTTCTCCGAAACGGGTTTTCTCCGTTCATGACGGCATCTGCCGGATGAGCCAACGAGAGCTCGATGAAGGCGTCGCAACTCTTGGATGCGTTCACTTCACACCTGGTCGAAAGATCGAATTTTTCGTTAACTCCATTGCAGATTGCTGCTGAGGAACTGTTGGGAGGACTAATGTGGAGAGAAAGATCAGGGACAGATTTGGGGAAGACTCAACAAAAATCCCTTCCAAGGGCATTTTCCTTCCTTGCTAGATAATTTCTTGAAATCCTAAAAAAAAAAACGATTTTTTCCCCTCCACACTGATTTCTTTCTTGATAATATGAATAAATTAAACCCAGAGTGATGATATGGAAAAAGTGAAATAGGAGACAGAAAAGGAGATCGTCCAAGTTTGATTGTGGGAGAGATTTGGAACCCGGAGATTTGTATGGAGATTGGAAATAAAAGTTGTGTAAAAACTTGGGTGTGTGCTATAAAAAGGCTAAAGTTGAGAAATATGGGGGGGGGGGGGGGAGAGAGAGGAGTAAAGGAAGAGTGCAATCTCCAAACCAAATCCAATCTGATAATAGGAAACAGTAGCAAGAGAGAATAAACAGAGAAAGTAAAGACAAGTAAACCTCAAAAAATTTCTTGATTCTGAGAGGGATTAAATTCCCTTAAGGACTGTAAAGCTATGAAAAGAGGATACTAGTGCAGCCGCTGCTAAACTAAACTACATATATATGCTTCAAAAGTTAAAGGAAGACGAAGACGACATTAAACCTCAAAGTGACAGCAAAGTAAAGAAAAGTGGGTTGTAAATTTTTCCTCACACAATCAAGTGGATAATAATATTCTCTAGAGAGAGAGAAAAAAGAGGGCAAAGGGAATTGAAAGGATGGAAGATGAAGAAGAAGAAGAAGAAGAAGAAGAGGAAGAGGGAAATCCAGAAAGGCATGGAAAGGAGGAGATGGGGGGATTAATTGGGTTTGGTGTTCTTCCTTGGGAGTATATCTAGGAAAATGACACTAGAACGAGGTCTCTTCCTCTCAAGTCAAAACACACAAAGTACCAAATTTTATTTTTTATTTTTTTGGTTATTTTCCTCAAAAATAAAATAAAATAAAATAAAGCATAATCATTAATCAACACAAAAAACAAAAGATAAAAAGCATAAACAACATAAAAAAGTTGTGTTGCCACTTTTTGATTTCCTTCCCCGTAGAGGACGGGTTAAAAATTCTTGAAAGAGAGAGACCCTCTTCTGTGATTCCTTTTTCCCCCACCCTCTTCGCTTCTCTCTCTCTCTCTCTCACAGAGAAAGAAGAGAGAAGAGAGAGAAATGCACACACGTACACACATAATATTTTTAATGATTTCAGTGAAAAAGGACACTAAAGAAATTCCCTTTTCATGCTGAGAATGGACAGGCCATAGAATACAGGGAAAATCTAAAATCAAATTCTTTAATTATATACACAAATCTTGTCCTTTACCACAAATTTTTATGGGTTTTCTTTGTTTCTTCTAATTAAACTCTTCACTTTGAAATTTTTAATTTAATCCCGAAAGCTGATAACAGAGTACAAATATAGATCAAGGGAGTACTGCACATTGACTTAATAATGAGTTAAGACATCCCAAAAAGAAAAAATAAAATAAAACGATGTTGACAAAGCCAAAATAAACCCACATTATATGCTATACCTTCTAAATTCCATTTCACACTCCCAAATGTTCACATTCTTGTAATTATCTTTAATTCAACACCTTTGTCTGGCGTCTTGGGTTCTATTATGTCCTCCTCTCCTCCACATGAAACCCTCCATTGACTCTACTCAACTCCCAAAAAGATGCTGGCTAGAGTTCTTTTATTTTATTTTTTAATTTAAATGTTTCAAAACCCTAGGCTGAATCAACGGGTAAAAATGTGTATTATTTATTTATGTATTTATTATTGGGAAGTAACTTCCAACACTTTTAATGCTCGTTTACCAGAGAGAGAAACATCTTTAATTGTATCATTGCATATTTTTATAAATAAGAAATTATGGGGGATGGAGTTTGATCACTGTGTGGAGACACCTCGTTCGATGTTACACTAAATGACACAAAGTCCACAGCCGGTGTTTAGCTGGTGCATTCAATGCTAAAATTATGTGTGGGTTTAATTGGTTAATGTACGTAAGTTTGCTGCTCCACTTTTTTATAATAAATTAATTTTTGCCAAATATATATACTAGTATATACTAATTTCAGCTTGTATATCAAGGAAAATCATGCACTAATTTCTAGTAATAATTAGTAGTGCTAATTGATAATTAAGATCAGGATATATGTAGGCTGTTTCATAAATAATTACCTAGCTCCTCCTTTTCTCCTTCTAATTTTCTTGTTCGGCAAAAGAACGAGTCGTTGAAGAAAAGAATCTCACATCAGCTAGACATGGGAGATCATAACAGATAGATTTACAATATGATTTGCATTATTTTACTTGATAGGTTAATTTTTTTTGGGAATGGAAATTTTTTTTAGTAACTACGTAAAGCTCATTGAAAAAGAAAGAAATGGGAAATCTTTGGCATATGCATTAAGAATATTGAATAATAATCTCATCATAATCACTCTAATCTTTTAATACTACACATATACTACTTTCATCCTTAGTGCAAGGAAATAGAATGTTCGTGGGTGATTTGTTATAGACGAGAAATTCTTCAGTGCTCCAGACCAATTAAAAACTCACACGTGGGTTTTGGGTCCTAATTTGTTATTTAATTCAGGTCTCAACATTCACATGTGAGTTCTTAATTGGTCAAGAGCACTGAGTGCTCAGGGCTCCTGGAGCACTGAAGTTTTTCTGTTATAGACCAATGGGAAATTGATCACACATGTGCATAAATCTTTAAATCTATATACTATAGGGGCCAAAAGTTTTTTCTTGGTGCTACCGGCTTGATAATGCGATGAATAAAGTGAATAATAATCATGTACGAGTTTAAAAATTACTGTCAATCAAAAATCAAGTTGTAATGATCTAATAATGAAATAATATTACACGTCAATCAAAAAACAAGTTGTAATGATCTAACGAAAGAATATTACATGGCATAAAATTTAGAAGTTCTACGTATAAGTTATAAATTGGTGGATTATAATTGGTTGTAAGCTGTGTATATTTGGAGGCAGACAAAAATTGAGAAACAAATTTTTTTCAAGCTCATATAAATTAATTTTCTCTAAGGCATAATTAGATACTCTCTGCATCTCACAAAATAGGTTTATTTTCATTTTCACAAAATTAAGAAAATTCAATTTTTTTTGAAGTAACTCGGTTTCAAAATCCAAATGCAAGTTATAATTTTATTAATATTGAAACAAAAAATCCGAACGAGGAGGGAGACATAATGAGTCTTACCTATAAAAAAAAAAAAAAAACTTACGAAGTCATATCCATAGCAAAAAAATAACACTAGAGAAATAATCAATCAACAAAATCAACCAAGACAATGAATCAAGTTTTTAACATAAGTGTAGCCCATCCAAATGAACAATCCTTTTAAGCTTCTTGTCCTACTCCCCACCCCGTATAATCTTCTTCTTCCTCTCTTTATAACCAATTGATGAAGCTTTGTTCCCTTCCCTAGTTGCCATATCTTCTCCAATGGATAGGCAATTTCAGAGGGCACAACATTTCTACTCCCTTTCACAAAAAGATTTAGAGCTAAGGTGGAATCCACTTCAACCACAATTTTCATATAACCATTAGCTAAACACAATTCCAAACCTGCTCTTCACAAGGATGGTTTGACTGGCTTCCGAGAGCATTTTTTCTCATTACCCTTGTAACCTTTTCCATAGCCTGCCCCTCAAGAAATTGAAAACCTTTCTTTTCTTTCTAACCAATCAAAGATGGTAGACCAAGATAACAGCCTATATTTAATGGACTAGATACTCTCCAAGTGTAAAAATAATACTTTGTTGAATATCTGAATGGAGATTAGTACTAAAGAAAATTATAGATTTATTCAAATGAATAATGTTATTTATCTAGACTGGAGACCAATCTCCAATTCAGTTGGCATTTTCTCATTGGATAATGAATGGGGATATCTCTATATATTTATGATTATCTATCCATCATCCAATATAAAAATTGCTAATTAAACTGAAGATTGGTCTCCAGTCTAGATAAATAGCATTATTCTATCCAAATTAACCGAATGTCCCGAAGCCATCTCCTATTTCCTCAAAATTTCCTTTATAACTAAACATTTATTCCAAGAGGCTCTAAAAATCAGGAAGCCATCATCTGTAGAAAATAAATGAGATTGCAATTTAATTTACAACCACATATGTATCTCCCCATGTTTTCTACTTGTTGAATCAAAGTGGAAAGACCCTCAGCACAAATGATAAAAAGATAAAGTGAGAGAGGGTCACCTTGTGGATGTCATCTTTTAAGTTGAATAGGTCCAATCAATCCCATTCACTAACACATTATAATTGACTGTAGGAGACACACTACACAATCAAATCAACCCAATCAGAAGCAAATCCCAGCCGATTCATCATCTGTTCAGAAATCCCTAACTCTGTCATATACCTTGCTCGAAAGTTACTAACACATAATTGTTGGCCTTAAAATATACAGTTAATGTGGCAAAAAACTTTAAACAATAAATTGATTCTTTCTTCAGTACAAAAATTCCCAGACAAGCCCAAATGTGCATGAAAAACAACTTGGAAAGAAGAATGTTATCAGAAAATCATCCATAGAAAAAAATGATATTTAATTTAACAAAAAATAACTATCAATTAAATAGAATTAGACAGAAGGTCCTCAGATGCAAAGAAATTTGAAGATTGGGAGTCTAGCACAAAAATAAAAGGTTGAGGTCCTTTTGTCAAGCAAAAACAAATAGTGGGGTCCTTTCCTCAATTATCCTTTTCTTAAAGGTATGACTAAAAGTCTAAAATTGTTATGTTAGGTTACTAGTGCCAATTTCCATAAATGGACCCCAATGTTTGGAGTGGCTGTACGAAAGGATATCAAACATTACAAAACTGCATCTTACCCCCTCAGCCTTCACATTTCTTGTAATAAAGGACCTTGTTCACCAATTCCTTTTGTAGTTTATTATTGTTGAAAATATTGAGGCAGTGAGTCCAAACATTGAGATCTAGCTAATTGCACAAATTAGCAACTCGTGTATTGGCAGATGACAACTAATGATATCATGACAAGGTTACATAATAAACTTTAATAAAGCAGACATGCGAACAATAATATTGTAAATTTGGAACTACAGAAATTAAGCCCAAAGGAAAAGAGACCAACTTGAGATTCAGGCTCAAAGTGAAGGACCACATTGCAAAATGTGGAAGGCACTAATTACATTAGCTATATCCCCACTGCCCACTACAGTTTGGCATATGGACGCCATTAAAGTTTGACAAGAATGAAACCTTGAAGACAACACACAGTGGTGTAGTACACACCATTAGTCTTGAAAATTACAAATATACTTAAATTCTTATTCCTATCAATCAGAAACATTCAATGAAAGGTCCCAGTTAATGAAAAATATGCCATTTGTATTTTTATTAATTATAAATAAACACAAAAAAGAAGGAAGGAAATAAAGAAAAGTGTGAACCTGCCTTTTTCTTCTTTTTTCTAGTATTCAAAAAGAAAAGAGAAAATAATTGCTCATCTTCTTTTTCATTCTCTTTTAAATCTCTTTCTGTCTTTCCATTCAAATTTGATTGACAAATATTTGTGTCAAATAAGAGAAACATTTATCCAAGATTTGTTTCTTTCTTCTGGGGTTGTTTTTACATTTTATTGTGAGTTAATCTTGCAGGACGTATATTTTCAGGAATTCAAAAAAAATAAATATTTAAGTTTTGTTTCTTTTTTTTCCCCTTCTTCTGCCCTCAAAATTCCATTAAGGGGGGCAGAATTGGAATGAGAATTTTTGAGGGGGTTAAAAAAATAAATAAAAATAAAATCTTTCTGTAAGGTTGGATCTTGCTGTGATATTTATTCTAGGTGGGGTCCACTGTATTAACGGTTTGCATCAATTGTGCCACAAAAACTTTTCATTTTTTATTCTGCCATATTTGTTTGCTTAAATTACAAAATAATTAATGTAAGAGTAATTCTAGGAGGACATATTTATATGACGTGAATAATTAATATGAATTAATTGATAAATACAGATTGATTGTTTATATGTAAGTTGTGGATTTGAAGGCTAACAATCAATCCAATTCATAGTTGACAAGTAAGCATGTTAGTTTTTCATATGAGATAAACATGTCTCGTTAAAATTATTGTTAACGTAAAGAGTAGAAAAAGCGATTCTTTGAGGAAAGATATGTTAACAACTAATTAACAGTTTAAGCTTTAATTTATAGTACTAGTAAAGCGTTAGCTGAAGCCAATAATTTCACTTTTCCATATATGGGGCAAGGTAGTGTTTCTTTTTTTTTTTGGAAAGGATGGGGCAAGGCAGAGTTAATATATGCAATAATACAGAATTTATTAATTTTTGGGACTTGTGTGCTATGTATAGGTACTCATCTTTATAAAATATTTTATGAAATCAGGTAAATTCACTATTTTAGCTTTAAATTATTTTTTCATAATCATACAATACACAAGATTAATAAGACAATAAAATGACCTTATTTTGTAGAAGATTTTGTAAATGTTTCTTTAACATTTTCCTAATTTTTTAATAGTAATTTTATTTATTATCATTACTTATGATGATCACCATAATTAGACCGTATTGATTAAATAATTATATAAGTGCTTCTTATTAATGACATGTCTCTTTATTTAATTTGAAGTGTACAATAATAATTGTTATATGAATCTATGTATATTATATATAAAAGCAGATTAGTCTGCGGTATATTTGTACCTCAGTTTTTCTGCTAAAACTGTCTCAAGTGATGACATTTTAAATATTTTTTACATGTTAGGTAGATTATGCGGTACATTATAAATTAATATTTCTCTATTTTTTCAATTAGTTAGAAATTATGATACTTATCTATTCTTATCTTCAAATATTTTGATTAAATATTTTGTTGGATGTATCTTATCTTCTTAAATATTTTGTTAGATTAATTTATATTCAATGGTTTAAATTTTTAATTTAAAATCTTTTTAATATGCATATCTTATCTAAGAAGTATTTTGTAATTTGTATTAAAATATTTAATCTTTAGTTAATGCATTAATTTTTAATTATTGTTTATATACTTTTAAATCAAGTCGTTAATTATTACGTTACTTCTTTTGCATATGACAAATATAGTTTAATTAATGTTTCATAATTTACAAAATTCATAGTATAGTCACGGAGAAAAATAAAATGTTTAACTTCTTGAGATATAAGAATAACAAGGGGTCAGGTATACTACACCCTTTAACGTACATATCAATTTTTTTCTCATCTCCACTTAAATCATAGACAGATCAGGGAAGGGTTAGTACATGTAATTCATATTACCCATTTATTAGTCAATTTGAATTTATTTATATATTTCTATTTTCATTTTTTGTTTATTAAATAGTATTCTAATCATTAAAATTACAATTGAAATTACTAAGCTTTCTTGATAAATTTTATCATCTTTTTACTTTTCAAACCATTAGAGTTTTTAATAAATATTTTTATTTTTGTCCACAAAAAGGTAAATGGACCTGGGTATGAGTAAAAATTATTATATCCTTCCTCGATACATTGTAAGACAGGTCGATTTTTTTAATTTCATCCCCAACCGAATTACCTATTTATTCAGCTACTCCCTATCTTAACAGGATCGGGTACCTGTGGGTATCGAGTTTGTCGGGTCTTCTTGTAACTCCTAATAAAGTCGCTTAATAACATTCCATATCGAGTAAGCACATAGTAACTATTAGTTAATAGTAAGATAATCAAAATATTATAGTTCAATATGATTAATCATACATTACTTAACATGTCATACTAATGTTAGATATAATTTGATTTGGTATCTTCGCTTACAACGCATGAGTGATAATCTAGTTGGTGATGATAGTAATAGAACTATTCATATTTCATACGAACAAATTAATAAGTTATTGTGAGAAACAATGTTGCAGGTTAAAATTTGTCATAAGCTCTAATTACTTTAAGATGACAAGAAAAAAATGACAACATTATTATTTGATTAATATTAAAATTTTACCATACAAAAAAATATTTCTAAAATTTCATATTATTTATTTTTTTAAACTTTTAAAACTGCGATGTCAAGCTAATGTCTCATTTATTTTTTTATTTTTATTTTTATTCATCCTAATAATAATCTATATATTTATAATACTAACTAAGTTGTGGGTTAATTTTTCTCGCCTAAAACTATGATGTCAAGCTGACGTCTCATTTATTTTTTTTTTATTTTTGTTCACCCTAATAATAATAATATATATCTATATATTTATAATGTTAACTAAGTAGTGAGTTAATTTTCCCCCATAAAACTGCGATGTCAAGTTGATGTCTCATTTATTTTTCTTTTTTTATTTTCATTCATCCTAATAATAATTTATTTATTTATAATACTAACTAAGTGGTGTGTTAATTTTTCCCGCCTAAAATTGCGATGTCAAGATGATGTCTCATTTATTTTTCTATTTTTATTTTCGTTCACCCTAATAATATATATTTATTTATAATACTAACTAAGTGGTGGGTTAATTTTTCCCTCTTAAAACTGTGATGTCAAGCTGATGTTTCATTTATTTTTCTATTTTTATTTCCATTTACCCTAATAATAATCGGATAATACTAACTAAGTGGTGGGTTAATTTTTTTAATTTTACATAGTAATTTTTAATAATCTATTTATCAGCTCACCTTAATCTTTTTTTTTTCAAATTTTCAGAATTTTGTTTATTACATTTTTTAATTTTGCATAATAATTTTTAATAATCTCCTAGTTGTTGAGGCGGAACTTTTGGCCTTTAGAGATGTTTTAGATTTCGATTAACCAAGTAAGTGTATCAATCAAATTTTTAATTATCTCTTTCCTTGCGTTTAATTGGGTAAGTGCAGCAATCAAATTCGTAATTATCTATTTCTTTTTATATTTCAATAATCAAAGCAACCTTCAAACAGCCTAATGAGGTAAGTATATAAGTAGCTATATATATGTATATATATTACACACATATATTTACTATCAATCAATCAATTAACATAGAATATCAATTTTAAAAGCAGTTGCATATATTTTTCTTTTAGCTAATTTTTAGTTCGAGTGATCTGTTTGAGAAACGTATATCACTTTTATTTTTTATCGTTTAATTAATTATTTATTTTAATTTATTTTAGAGATGTATATGTGTTTTCTATGCAATGCACATGTAGATTAGCTAGTTTAATAGTATACTACGGAATCCTCTTTTAGCACCACATATGCATGCCACATGTACTATATAGTGCCACAGTATATGGCACATGTGGTGCTATATCATTTTCAATATACTACGTACTAATATTATTAAAGAGTTTAAAGATCATGATTCATGATATCTTACTAATATTCATGCTACCCATTTTACTATAATTGGGGATATTTCAGTCATTTATTTTATTCATGTTAGTAACTGGTGCGGTAAAAACTACTTTTCCCTTTTTGTTTATTTATTTTTTGTTATTATCTCATTCTTTCATTTCTCCTTAGATTTCGCCCGCGCCCCCCCCCCCCTCTCAAAAAATTTGATTTATCTTATCTTCTAATTTCTATCACATTACTATTTAAGGGTGATTAATATTCGATCCATCATTCTAAGGTTTATATAGTGTTTTAAAAAGCGTGCTTAGACGCTGCCTAGGCGAAACACGGGTAAAACGCGTCGCTTTGGCAAAAAGCGTGGAAAAAGTAAGTCAATTCAAAGCGTTGACCAATTAATCAAAATTAAGTGTGATTAGACGGGCTTAGGTGTGGAAAAAGCATGCCTATACATGAATTAAGCTACATTTTTTAATTTTTTTTTCCTTTTTTCTCTTTTATTTTTATTTTTAATGTTTGAGATCCAATTAAAATTAATCTCAAATTAAAAGGCTAATATAAATTTCTAAAATATCTCGAGAGTGTAATTTACCATATAAGAAATAAAGAATAGAGGAGAAACAAAGTATCAACAAAAAGAAGTAAATAATGACTTATGTGAGAAAAATACAAACATTGTATTATGAAATTGAAGTAAAGATTATTTATTAAATGAATATATTTACAATTTATGTCTTTATACATAATTGATATACATTAATTTCAATTAACTAATAGTTTTATATTGATTCTAAAAATAAAAAAAAATGAAAAACGCTTTTTAACGCCTAAGTGCCGTTATGCGCGCTTAAACTTATAATGCTTGAATTTTCAAATCGATATTTTTCCATGCCTTACGCTTTTTAGAACTCTAGGTTTGTATGATTGAAAGATTAAAAAAAATTAATATAGGACGCATTATTCCAGCTACAGTATAATAGTGAAATTTCTCTAAAAGTTAAAAAAAAAAACTAATTTAATATAGCAAAATAATTAAGTATAATTTCTCAATTTCCTAAATAATTATTATAAGTTCAACTTATATAATCTGAATAAGATATTATAAGTTTGACTTACATAATATGAATTGGATATTCCCGTGCAACGCACCGGTGATAATAATCTAATTTAAATCAATTAAAGTTATGTGTCTCTTTTATAATTTTCAACTTTTTAGATGACATAATTCAACCTAGCTAGTGAGGATTTGTTTAGTTTTTAACAATAAATGATATAATTAACATCCTATTAATTTGGGGCCACAACTTTGTCAAAAATGGCTATAATACTTGAAGCCAAATGTTCGTAACGAGATCAACAAAATATATGTAATGATTTGTAGTGCTAGGACCTTGCAAATCATGTCTAAGATCTAGGTTAATATCACCTCCTTCCATACCCATCTTTCTTAAAAAAATTTGTTACTATTTTTATCACTATATTCACAATGATCTAGTAACTATTATGGGATTTTTGTTGAGCAAAAATTTTATTATACCTATCATTAGCTTGGTTATTATGCACATGCACCTATACATATGACATCCATCCAAATTGAGTTTTAAGGGCTGAGGTGGTGGTAGGGGTGGATGTTGCCTGGATGAATGCCACATACACACACAGATATATAGGTATGTATAATAACCAACCTATCGGTATGCATAATAAAATTCTTATTTATTGAATATTTCAAGACGAGACGTTTTTTGTCATGTTTACTTAATTATAGAAAGAGGATGAAGTGTATAAAATATTTATGCGGTGCATCACATTCTTCAACTTTAATTGTGAATATATTGATCAACTACAGCTAGCAACAATACAATACAAAGGTAGAGTTCGACATCTTTTGAGCGAGCATATTTCCTTACAATTCCTTTTTTTTTTTTTGGGGGGGTGGGGGGTGGGGAATATTATTTCCTTAACAATTAAAGGGCATGAAAGAATTAAAAAAAGGAATTAAATTTTGCATAAAATAAGATTGGGATGGAAATTTATTTGGAAAACCAATCCTTGTATGAACAATTGCACAATATACTATCGAGGCCCTTGTTTAGCAAAGTGTCCTCGAAACGGATATGCCTCTTTATCGAATGCTTGAGGATAATTTAGTTTTGACTTTTAGGTGTAAACAAAAAAATAATAATAATAAAATAGGTAGCTAATTAGCTATTTCACACGTATGGAGTATCGGATGATGGGAGATGGCTTCTACTAATAGGCGTTTAAGTGGGTAAAAAATAGTTATTGACTCAATCAGTTTTAATGGTTCGAAGAATTTATTAAAATAAAATCTCAAAAAAAGGTAATTGAAACACTTGATCTTACTTGAGTGCTTCTGAGGAACCCAGCCCTCGGTTTCTTATGGAGTCCATGAGCCAATGAAGTGTTCAAACCTCACTTGGGTGTAAACACCTCATTAGTCCTTGGGTTCCATAAGGAACCCAGGCCTGAGTTCCTTAGAAAATTACATCTTATTTACATTGCATCTTCAAGATTGGCGTTCATGTACACAGGTTATATTTTTAATATTTCAATATGTGTGCAAAGTGACGACTATTGTTTTCACACCAATATAACCGGTACTTTGAACTTTAATTTTTCGTCTATATAATAATAAATCATTTTATAAGCAAGTAAGTACATGATTTATAATTTATATTGTAATTTGTAACTAAATTCTTTCCAAAAAATTTCTCAGCCGTCATGCAATTTTCAAATACTTTCCAATTGCCATTGAATTTTTAAAGGCTTCTAAATTGACCCTAAACTTACCAAAATATTTCCATTACAAAATAAATGGCAATTTTAAAATTTAGCTATCTTAGCTTGTTTGGTTCTCATTATTTCTCATTATTCTTCCAAATTATAATTTTATCTATCACTGATTTAACAACTGCTCAACTATAACCACATATTTCAAATTTTTTTCTTTTCCAATACACATTCTACCTCCCTTCTCATTATAATTTCCCCAAATAATGAGAATCAAACAAATGAAAACTAGGAGAATTTTACATGTTAATAAATTTTCTTATGATATTGTACGTTTGCACATGGTCAATTCAATTAATTTCAAAAACAATGAGTGATATATAGATAAGATACTGTCAAAGTTCACTATCAATTTAAAAACATTTGAGAAAGTTCAATGCAATCAAGAAGTATATTATGATAAGTTTTGTGATAACTTGAACAACTATTATATAGTTGAATGGCAATGGAAAAGATTCGAGAATATTCATTAACAATTGAGATGTTTGACTTGCATTTGCCAAGATTTTCAAAATCCTTTTAATTAAATTTACACGTTCCTTTCAAATAATCCAAGTGAAGAATCCACATTGTCATATTTAGTCCTTCTCCAATAAAGTCCTTAATTTTTTCAAAAGTCTGAAATATATATGCAATAACGTAACTTTTTCTTTTTCTTTTATTTTTTTTCTTTGCTGTTTTTTGTGTTGACAAATATTCAAATTGAAATGAAACAAGAAAATGGCTCGTTTTCCAAGTTATGCATATTCCATAACACAAAATAATATAAAAGTTGTATTAATGTATTGTATGGTTATCTGACTATTTATGGCACAACATTAATGTGATGTAAAGAGTCTACCAAACTTTAAAAGAATTCAAACGTAAAAGGGAAAGAATCACCTCAACACCCACCCCACCACCCATTTTTCGAGAGCTTGTTATAAGCAACCAAATCCCTTGAACAAAATCTCATAAATTTTGTTACTCTATGGAGAAAAATCGTCACGAGACGTCTTCTTATTACTATAGTATTTAATGTTCTTTTCATTCTTTCGTGATCCTTTCATATTTGTCCATATGTCTCTGCATTTCGACTCAGAAAAAGTATTATTTTTGGCCGCTACTGATTTGATATTGATTGACGAAATACTATTAGAATGCATACTACATATTGGTGGAGTTCAAGAGAAATAGAACTCAATTTTTCTCCGTTGGTGAAGCAAAAAGTTTTGGTTTGCCTAACCAATATCCAACCCAATCTGACAATGAAGAGTGGCGATTTTAGGAGAAGGTTTAGAAAAATGATTATATTGAAAAAGATGCAAATGGTTTTGTTAGTTGACTTTCATTAGAAAAAAAAAAAAACCAAAATTATACTTTTCCTAACATAAACTTGATATTATTTTCTAAATTTATACTGTAATATTTTTTTTATATTATTCATTCATATTAGAAAATAAAACGTTCAAAAATCAAAGTGAGGTTTTGTTACAAAACTTCCAACTCATATGACAACTAGTAACATGCCACATGTATTTCAAATCCATGTGGCTTACACGTGGCGTGTATATGTGCAGACTACATGAGATGTGAGGTTTTGTAACGAAACTTGTAGAAAATTTTTGAACACTACTCATTCATTATTACGGTTAAGACTTACCTTTGAGATTAATGTTGGACTCCACTTTTTACTTATCAAGGAATTGCAATTTTTTTAAGAGACTGGTGATATATTTGGAGAGAGGAGGGGTGCGGACTGCTTATATGAAATTACTAAGAATATGTTTCATTTGATAGGGTAATTTTTTGAACATTAGAAAAAGATAGTATTGGACTGAGAATCGAACCCTTAATTAAGGGTGTGATAAGTTTAGATGTCATCAGAATACATGGGTTTGGTTTGATAGAAGAATTTGAAAATTAGTAAAATTGTAGCTTTTGTATTCAATTATTAAGTTTTCAGATCATTCATTTGCAAAATTTCAACTATTGAAAATTCACATATTCTTCTTCTTCTTCTTTTATTTATTTATTTTTTAAAATATCTTTCTTATATAGATTACCTATGAATGACATTCTACATTGACTTATTTTGATTGTATTAGAAAATTTGAGAATCCAAATTGTTGCAAGTTTATTAATTGTAAACAAAAGTTTATTCAACTTATAATTTCGCAGGTCATACTTTTGCTTTCTTTTTTGTAGTTTCTGAAATACAACAAATATATATATATATATTGGAAAATTTTCAAAAATCTCCTAAAAGTTTTGTAACAAAACTTTCCACATCGTATAGTGTGTATAGATGCACGCCACGTATATTTCATTTTCATCTACTCTATGTGTACTTCAAATATTACACGTGGCGTGCATCCATATACACCATGTGAGATGGGAGGTTTTGTTACAAAACCTTTGAGAGGGTTTGAAAAGGGACTATATATATTGTTGTAAATTATTTAATTATATTGTGAATAACTACTCTACCCCTAAAACTCTAGACTTGTACCTATAAATATGGGTCTTTGGTTCTCATAATACACACATAATTCTTGAGTTTTCTCTCTAATTTTCTGTCTATTTTTCTGTATTTTTCTATCTATTTCATAACACGTTATCAGCACAAACTGCTATTAATTTCTTTTCTTTATCTTCTTTAGATATGATTTTCGTTTCTTCTTTTTCCTTTCTTCTATCGAGAGTATCAGTTTTATTGATCCTTTTTCCATGGTTATATGAACACCATATCTTGCGCGGTTGTGATTAATTATTTTCTTTCATTATGTAAACCATGCACAAAAAATTTATTATATATGTTTTCTTTAGATGATTAATTTATATATCATCTTAGTTGGAATCCTCCATCAATTTTAGTAGTTAGATGATTTTCAATTTGAATGATCTACTAATTTAATGGTAAGATTATTCTGAATTTGACAATGGGATAGTTTGTCAATTTAATGGTAATATACGAAAATATCATAAATATGACATAATCTTTGAAGGATTTGATATGTATGAAGCACATAAAGAACCGAAAGTTCTTGTACAGATTGCCAATATAGATAAGAAAGATACGCGTTGTATTTTTTCTTGACTGAGGTTTTATCCCACAGGGTTTTCCTAGCAAGGTTTTTAACGAAACAACTTTAACGGCGTACTAAATAATAATATATTTTTCTGTCACTAGGATTTTTTTCCCATAGGGTTTTTTCTATGGTAGGTCTTGAAGAGCATTGAAAATTTGACGAAATGATTCAATACGAGAGGACCATTATTGAACGAATTCAGGGGGAGCAATTGTACTCTTTTTCCTTCAACCATTTTTTATCCCATTGGGTTTTTCTGACAAGGTTTTAATGAGACAGTGTCTTGGACACTCCAAAATATATTTAGAATCAGTTGCATTCTTTTTTCCTCAGTTTGGTAGTATTTTTATCCCGTTGGGTTTTTCTCCAAACAAGGTTTTAATGATGCAATTATTGTAAAGATTAATCATTTAAGGGGGAGTGTTGTAAATTATTTAATTATATTGTGAATGACTGCTCTTCCCGTAAAACCCTAGACTTGTACTTGGTTCTCATAATACACACAAAATTCTTGAGTTTTCTTTTTACTTTTCTGTCTATTTTTCTGTATTTTTCCATCTATTTCATAACATATATATATATGACAAAAATAATTATTATGTAATAAAATTGTATACTTGCTGAGACATCATTATCAAAACATAGTCAAAATGAAAATCCAATCTCTAAATATGTACTAGATTTAACATTTGTAGGCATGCGCAACCACAAAATGAAAACAATTGAATACAAATATAAGTGACAAGACTTGTTTAATATCCCTTGAACCTAACCTAAATTAAAATGTTCAAACATCTACATCAAATTTAATTAACAATGTGATTCAAGCGGTCCATATATAAAATAACGTCCCGAGCTTTTGATGTCAATAATGCTTAAACTCTACGAATTAAACTTTCCAGCTTTAGTTCTTCATCGAATGACACCTTCACATACTGAAATTTTTCCCACATAGGGAACCATTTCATATTTTTAAGGAAATTCCCTAACTTGAAATGCAGAAATAAAAATGCATCTTTTGGTCTAAATAAATATATAATAATATCACTCTTATAAGAAAATATAATGTATTAATAGTTTCAAACATAGCATGCAAAAAAAAAAAAAAAACATATAGCATGAAGATAGAAGAGAGATGAATATATATATATATATATATAACACTTTTATTTAAGAGTTCGTGTCAAAAAAAAAAAGAGTTACAATTTGTCTAAATGGCAAATCACTAAAGATATATATAAATAAACAAAATAAAGCCTTTATATTAATTCATGTGACCACCCCACGTGTTGTCTCCATTTTTAGATTGAATGTTCATGTGGCATCCAATAGACTTGTATCTATCTGTGTACAATTGGATAAAATCTTGTCTTACATACATTTATAATATATACGTATGGATTTATTTGTTATAAATTACCAGTTGTTTAAATGTCAAATAGGTAGAAGTTAGAATAGAGCTCAGTTGATAATAATAATGTTTGTGATGACTTTTGAAAAGTTATAAATTGCTTTTAAATTAGTTAAATAAATTTTTGAAAGTGCTTTTATTGCTTAGAAAAAGAGCTTTTGGGTTATCCACAAATTGCAATTGGATACGCCACTTCATTCAAAAATTATTACTCTCCCCATAGGGAGAGAACCTCCCCCCCTGATTGGTGGGAATGGGAGGCCCCGGTGTCTCGTTAGACATTTGGCAGCGATGCCCTACGTGGAAAATCAAATGTGCATAATACCATGTGACGATAGATGATTTTCAAGTGTTGGAGCGTGACTTATTTGTGTATTAAACTCTTAGTTCCATTACATCAAATCAATCACATGTATAATTGGACGAGTAGTTTAAACGTGCGTTGCACATTATATGATAAAGCAAAATTGTATTGATATAATTTTCATTAAAAAATTATGTAGATGTAGTAAAAAAATTTTAAATTATTGATCAAATATTAACATGCAATGCAAAAAAAGGAAAAAAAATGAATCTAACACAAAAGACATATTCTTACTAAATAATGATCGACAATTATACGTACTACACGTATTTTATAGTCACATTACTAAAATAAAGGAAAAAATAGTAGCGATAATGGCATAATAGAATGGTTATTAATTACATTTTATAACCTATTTTCGATGAAACTTTTCAAACATAATTAAGATGTCATTTACTAAGATTTTAAATATTAAATAATTACACAATTATGATAAAGATAGTGCTGGTATTAAAAGAAAATGTTAGGGACAAAGTGGAGAAGTAAATGTTTTACACACATCTCCACTTTTATATATTAGTGATAAGATGTCCATAGTCTTACTTGCATATGTATGGGCTTGTTTGCAAAAGATTATAAGAATCACCACACTATATATAAAAGTGTAAATGAAGGGAAGACTTTTAATTTTCTTAATTATTCAACCTTATCTTTCTTGAAAAACCAAGTTTACCCCTATATTGAATTTATGAACTTCTTTATAGAAAGTCCTCCAACTTTCTAACTTTTTAAACCTATTTTTCTTTTCTTTTTAATAAAATGACATTGTTTGGATATCTAAAAGTATTAAACATGGGTATCAAATTAAAGCTCTCACCGTGAACTTTAATAAGAATTAAAAATTGGAAGGTAACAATAAATATACTGTTCATAAAAATGATCATGTGAAAATTTAACTTTCTTCTACTTTTACAAAATACTATGGTGTATTTGAATTTGTTTGATTAAATCTATATATTAATTAAATAAAAATAGCATGCGCTACAATCTTATTGCATTTTTCCCGCTATTTTTCCTAAAAGTAGGGATAATTTGGTCTTTTTTGTTTCCAAATGCGGTAATTGCTTTGGTAATTACTTTCGATATCTGACTTTTTTTTTTTTAAATTTCTACTCAAGTTATCTTCATAATTTTCGAGTTATCTTATCTTTAATCATAATTATATCTTATATTCATGATTCTATCTTTGAGTTATCTTATATCATTTTTTAAAATATTTCTTTTGTTCTTATAAAAATCCAGCAATCAAGATTATCCACTTTTTCTATTAAGTCAGATCGTTGCCCGACTGTCCAATGTCACACCACGTGGCTGTTTTCTATTGGCAGTCTGATTCCATACACGGAGCCTAGTCTGACTCAATAGAAATCAGCTAAGATTATCCCATCCGTGATTTCAAACGGATTATTTCTAAATTTTCTTCTTTATTCAAGAATATGAAAGCTGACTAATAGCCATATATTACCTTGGCCACTTTAAAAGCAGTAGAATCTAAAAAGAAATAATGAAATCTTACCTCATATCAGTTTTCTTATTGGGCATACTTAACGTTTGTCGATTCATCAATTTACTCTTAAGATAGACCTCACTCGATATCAAACCGTTATCATTCTTTTCTTTATATAGCTTATCCCAGAAAAGTTCAAAAATGTAATATTATTTAGATCAATTTATTATAAATGATTCATCTTGATTGCAAAAAAGAAAAAAATAATAAATAATAAATAAATGATTCATCTTTTATATAAGACGTGCAATGCACGTACTTGTATGTTTAAATGTCAAATAGAAAGAGCTGTTAGAGAAGGCTAATTGGCAGTTTGGCACTAAACATCCCTACTTTTGGCATTTATTGAGCAAAACGCCTTTGCCTATTAATTTTTGGCACCGGTTGCCCTCAACACAATTCGTTAAGTTTTCAAGTTAAATGACAGTTAAACACCCCTACACAAAATTTAAAGGCATTTTGGTCAGTTCACATGTTTCCTCCGGTGCATACATAATTGTTTTGGTTGTTGGTTGGCTTGGCGTAGATTACTCCCATATGAAATTCTATTTAAATTAATACTCACCGTACGTACTTGGACTGCTCTTCCTCAATTTTCCTCGGCCTTGGATGATGCATTTTATGTTTAGTGCCAATTAGCCATTAGAGAATCATATTTTCATTTGGGATGGATTTTGAAAAGCTAAAAATAACTTTAAGAGATTATGAACTTGTTTGATATTTTATTTAGAAGTATTCTCATACTTAGGAGGTGCTTGATTCTCTTTATACAAACACATTATAATCCCACCTACTACTAATTTGATGAAGAAATAGAACTAGAATAGAAGTGCAAACTATCCAAGCGAGTTGTAAGTGAGTAGTAAATGTTAGATTTAAAGAGGATAAAAGTTACTTTTTATTATCTTGATTTATGAACTTTTAGAGTTTTTTTCCTTGAAAATTGAAATGACCTTTTATAGGTTGTTAGGAATAGTTTTTTAAAAACCACTTTTAAGACCTGAAGTTATGGTTTACATATTTAAATAATTGTTGCAAGTGTTTTTTCAACTTAATAATTAGTAAATCTTTAAAAGAAATTATCAGCACAAACTAGTAAGCACTTCGACCCCCCCCCCCCACAAAAAAAATCCAAAAGTTGAAGTTATATCGAATGGACTTTTAATTTATAATGCGTGCCAAATGTTGGATCTAATGTTACGTTATATAGTTAATGTTGAGCCATCAATGATAGAGAATAATAAAAGTATCACTTTCTTCTCATTTTCGGGGCATTTTTGACATAACTTCCTACTTCTTGTGGTGAAAAGTAAATATTTGGACAAGATGTCCCAATTAATTTACCTTTGTTAGGCTCTTAACGTGTTTATAAAAGCACATCATTTATTCATATTAGAAAAACATGTTTCTGTAAAATTGTTTTCAACTCAATAATTGGCAAACACTTCAATGGATTTACGTCCAATATGCTGAAATTTAAATACAGCGATCCACACACACACACACACAACACATTCTACTTTATGTCTACACTATTAAATCGGGGTGTAAGATGCTAAAGAATATTCGGTAAGATCATCGTATTGAACCAGTCCCCTGATTCGATTACCTCGCAAGATGGGTTCTTTCCAAAAGGTTTTAAGGTCCAAAAGTAGTCGAAAAGAGAGCTATTAGTTGTTACTTAATTATCACAATGTGGTCACTCCTGCTATTAAAGAATATTCACTGAAAATAGGTTAGAAAATGACACAACCAGAAATCCCAACAATTATTTCCTCATGAGAGAATTTGCTCCACAATGCGTATGACATACAGCTTTCAAAAGCCAAATTTGTCTTTTAATAAAATAATATGTCGTTCCAGATGAATGATTATATGCCACATTTTACAAAAAATACTAAAGGAAAATATTTTTCCCCCAATCAAATTTCTCATATGTATATGGGTGACAAATATGTGGCCTAATTCCAATTCTAGTTGGCCAATCCATTGTATTATGTTAGAAGCATTGGATGCCAAATGCTGTGGAATGATAGTGAGAGTCATTGAAATGTCAATGCCTTCAAAATATGGACAACAATGAAAAACAACACAAAATTCGAGGTGGTATTTGACAAAAAGACCTATCAATTTCAATAGTAGGATTATTTTTAAACAAAATTGGAGTGAGTAGTGATGGTAAATAATGGGCGGACCATCTAAACTGTTGCAGCTATCATGGCCCTGTGATTCATAATCTATGGATCGAGGATCGGATTTGGGTTGATCACTGAATGGAGTGGATCTCTTTCTTGATCTGCAAAGCAATCGATCCACGGACTTTTTTTATATATAGAAATTAATAAAGCTATATATAGAAATTAATAAAGCTATGCGAAACAAATTATTTAAAACATATGTACTTGACAAGTAGTAGGATTTGGATTTTAGAGTTACGATAGTTCCCTGAAAAGAAGTATACACTCGTAGGGATGGTAAAAAATTCGATGAATATAGTAAGAATTTTTGTCAAAGTTTACGGGACAATAACAGTTCTTGGCCGATCCGCCCAAATCAGATATGTGAACACTTCAAATTATATATATATATATATATAGCCAATAGGAAAAAGGGGAAAACATAGAATATAAAAACTAAAATTAGTCTCAACCGTATTAGGGATGACAATGGGGCAGGTTAGCTATACCTTAGACCCGCCCACGAATCTTGAAGTCACCCCAGACCCGCCCCAAACCCACGAATTCATGGTCGGGTCAAGACGGGTCCCGTCACGGGGCGGGTGGGGCTCCACCATGACCCACCTAAGGACCCACAAAGTTTTTCCCTTTCAATCCATGTTATGTACAACGTATTATTAATTGATGAATGTATAACTGAAGTGGAGAATTGAATGTTTTTTCTTAGACACTCGAGTTCGAGTCTAGAATACATTAATTTCTAAACATTTTTAGAATTAAAATTCTTGGTGGGTCACGGGTCTATGTGAGTGGGTCCAACATGACGCAGACCCACAGCATGGCAGACAATGTTGCCCCATACCCTCACCTTTGTCCCGATTAGACGCCGCAGGTCAATCTTATTAAGGGCGAGTCCCAATGAGTTTGTGAGTCGGTGGGTTAAATTTTCATCGCTAGATCATATTATTACTAGTAAGAGTACTCGACTACTGAAATTAAGTCGGACCTATAGGAATATACATGGAGAATAATTTTAGTTTATATAGTTACCAGGATTTTATTCTGCCTACACACATGCATGTTATTATGCATGCGTGTATATGTGTCAAACATCTAGGCTACAAGCACCCCACACTTGTAATCTAAATGTGTGCAATGTGTTACATGCATGCATAATAACATGTATGCGTGAGTAAAATAAAATTGTCCTATATACTTAATCAAAATACATTTTCACTCCCACAATCATCAATATTAAGCAAGTTTGACATGCCATTTAATTATCAATTTTCCAGTAAAAGAAAAGAGTAAAGGCAATTGGGGGAAGAGTTTAAATTATCTTTATATATATGAAATAATTGAAGTCCAGTTCATTAATTTTTAGCTAAAATATAGAATTTCCATATATATATATATATACACATATACATAACCATGATCTTTGTTATACTCTATATATAGCCTGAAACTCTTCCTCAACCCGGTAAAGAAAAAATGATAAAGCCACATTCCTTTCCTTTTCTTTTAATTTCTTTCTTCTTCTTCTTCTTTTTTTTTTTTTTTTCCTTCCTTTTTTGACGAAGATATGTAACGAAGTGAAAATAACTCTACCCGTCTTCTACGTCATGGGATTAGATTTCTTTCTAAATTCTGAGAGGATGTACGTATGAAATACCTTTTTTATCTCATGTTCAAGTAAGGGATCGATGTTATAGAAATGATCTCAAATGAGCACTAAACTAATCAGTCCGGCTACAGAGCCTTATCTATCTCCTATTAAGGAGCCTTATGGCTTATGTGGTGGAAATCTAACAAAAGCAGCCCCACCAACAAGGGGGCCACTTTTGTTAAATTTCTGCCACGTAAGCTATCTATCTCCTTAATAGGAGTCTTATCTATCTACTTAACAAATTTCCTAAACTAATTGATAAAATACTTTTTTTTTTTTTTTGAACCTGCAAGTAAGTATCTTGACTAGAAAATTCAAATTTTAGATATACTTTATTTCATCAAAACTTTATGTACAATGCAGAATGGGGACTTAATGCCTTATTACCTCAAAGAGAACTTACAATGAATAAAGAACAAAACAAATTCCAAAAATTACAATCATATCATCTTACTCTTAAGATATGGAACATGTAATTTATCATATTTGATAATGCCTTGCAGCTGTTTATGATCATAGCAGTTCTCTAATTATCTTTTTTCCTTTCCTTGTATCCAATAGAAGCAAGATTCGGCTGCCTGATCATTGCCTTCACTTCACATATGCTAGAACCTCACCTTTAGTCCTAATTGATAAAATACATATGATTATATATGGTGATCTAGTTCGGTAAAAAAGTTCTTAATACCATTTGGTGGGTAGCGGCATATATATGATGAGGATTGAGGTGGCGGAATGAAAGAGAACATGTTACAGTAAAGGGTATACGTTGATTTTCTATTTAACTACATTATGTGGCTAGGTACTATAAAGAAACCGGTTGCTAGTATTAGAAATTTTTATTTATTTATTTATTAAGGGAGAAAATTTTCAATTTGGTGCCCATACATGATCACTGTATGTGGGAGTTTTTCTAGGCACATTGGACAAGAAAAGTAAAGGAATTCTTCTTTCAATTGGAAAATTATAACCCTAAAAAAGCTAGATATTGGTTGCTGAGTGAGAAAGAATCGATGAAAATTTGTAATGTGAAAAGGGTTTCGCAAAGCAAGCAAAAGGGTCTGAATCCCATCTGACAGTGGCTATTGCTACGTGCAGCGAATTTTTGTGTTTGAACTTTAATTCAATTATTGAAGTTATTATGTGGACAATGGTAAAAAAAAAAAAAAGCTTTGAATTTTTTTCCTATATGTTGGAAATGGTAACATATATAATTTGTTGGGTGGTCAAGATGGTATCGTTACGTCTATATTTAGCAATAACATACAATGTCACGTTAGTATTTTGTAAAGATATTGTGCGAAACAATTGATGTGGCGTTAATCGTCAATGAATATCGATAACATCTTACAGTCCCAATTTTAATTGATAGATATCAATGTCAATGTGTGTATTCAAGTGCTGTGTTTTTAAGCTTCTCATATTTCTTGTCTTTTTTTTTTGTGGGGACAATATTCATGTTTCTTGTATTGTTCTTATTATTATATTATATTAAATTATTATGGTGATATTCCATATTTGATTGACGGGTTTGGTACGAAGCATGTTTTATATTTTTATTATTTTTAATCATCTGATTTTCAAATTAGATTAAACGTTTTGTCGCTTCTTATAACTAGAATAAAGAGAATTATGAGAAACAAATGGTTTAAAAATTTGATTTTGCAATAAATAAGTACCGTAAAATTATATAGAGACAAGTTGGATTATGATTTGAAATAAAGGGTAGAAAGTTAAAAACATGATTGTTGAATAGATATAGCTTCAAAAGGAAGCAAGTTCTAATGGAATTATTAGTTCTTTAGCATATGGTAAAAAGCTAGATTCTTGGGAAATCATATGAGAGAGAAAGATATGTTCTCTTAAAAAAAGGAAATTATTTTTTTCGCATAACCAATGTTATAGATCAAGTTTTACAATCTGAATACCTGATTTAATTTATTTATTGACTATTGATACTATTCTGAAAGAAAAATCAAATTTATTTTATATACCACGTGCAACACTTGAATTCCGCGACATAGATTATTGTAATTTGAATCGAATAAACATTTATCAACTTATGATATATATAAATATTCATACATTGGAACATTCAAACGTTAGAAAATACAAAGTGTATCATTTGATGAGGTCGTAGATATGTACAAACTCAAAGAATATTTTGGAGATTGAAAGTCTCGGATGATTCTGCCCATCTTTTGACTCTCTCTCCTTCTCTGTGTAGCAATATTATTTTATTTCATTTTATTATTATGTTACTTATTATATTACAACATTCTCAATGGGACCATCCCAGCTGTTTCCCTCTATGTTGTCCTCAATATATATTTTGGATTTAGGCCCGTTCTCCGTTTAACCCAGCGTTCTAAAAAACACATTGAAATTCAATCTTCATGTTTTAAGATTTGTATTTTGTCATTCATTGAGGTTGCATTGTGACGCTTAATTTGATTCAAAGACTAACATTGACGCCTTAACACGTCTTTTAGAACGGTACTTTTAACTGGGGAATAAATACATATATATTTTCTAACTTGCACATGTTTATGTAAAGAAAGAACAAATCTCCTTTCTTGATTCCCAAAATCCAAGAGGGACTTTTTGGGACTCTTTTTCCCAACCTTTGGTGACATGTTATGTGTAAGAAAGCGACTTTCTTGTGTTGATGAAAATTCATTGATTTTATGTTTGTTGAGATTTGGTTAAACATTTGTTATTGAGACTTCTCATCATAGATATTTTATCAAGAATGGGCTAGTATTAAGGATATATATATTTAAATAGATTCTTTGTTGAGTGAAGTTTTTATTATTATTATATATATGATATGATGATAAAGTAAGAATAAACTTTCTTTCGGGAAAAAAAAAGTAAGAATAAACTTAGATAGATGTCCCTTGTACACATGTACAACCAAAATTAGCAAGAATTAAGGTTATTTATTACGTACCAAATTAATTGCCATGATTAAGTATTATTACTTAGTATAACACGAGTACTATTACTCGTTAGATCAATGCACCTCGAAGGTAATATGTGCTTTAGTCTATCAGAAGAGCCATAAAAATCTAAAAAAGTTATGATGATCGATTTTAAATTCAATATTTGGTGGACTGAAGAGTCAGATTGCTAATCCATTGTACGAGTTATTTATACTGAACCCTCTCTTTCCATTTCGTTGATGAGTTGGTTTTTTTCTTCAAGAATTCAAACGTTTCAAATCTTAGTTATATTTGGAATAGATAAAATCCCAAGAAAATTGGAAAATTAACCAAGGAAAAACCCTTTGGATTCTATTCTTCACTTCTAGGATTACGTCCTAGATCATTAGATAATTAGGTGAAATACCAAACTGGACTACTTAATTAATTTATATGATAATATGACGATGTAGATCAAACTAAGATAATTCGAAAGTTCTAAATGATGATAATATAATCTGTAACTACGAGTCTACGAACAAACATAGATTACCAATGGAGATTTTCTGATGATTGAATTACCAGAACAAAAAGGCGTTGGAAATTTTAGTATTCAAGTGATTGATTTAAGATTCCATTATTTCCATGAATTGATCCTGATAATATGTATAGACGATAATAATCATCATCTATAAATTTACAATAATACGTGTGGCTTTCATAAAAAGACGACAAGAATGTCTGCAAAAGCAAAGTTAATCACTTTTTGTAAAGTGATTAATTTTCATCTCTAAATGTCTATTCGCTTTCTGCCTTTCATTGCATGAGAAGGGATTTTTGGTACATGTCTTTTCTTGCATAATAGAACTCTACACACAGAATCTTCTTTTCTTATTTTTGGAAAACGAGACAGCAAACAAGAGAAAAGCATTATTGGATTAGGACTGTCATATGATTACAATTACAATTCCAATATAATAATACATCTCTAGTTTTTCTTAATTTCCACGAGAAATTGTGGTGGTTAACGGTCAACGTCCGTATGTAGCTGTGGTATAATTGCCACATGAGAACCACATTTTTCGACGGATAATGTAGCAATGCCACATTATTAATTTTCATCATGTAATAATAACATGACACTGTTATATCAGCACCCGAACAGATATGGCACTGACATGATAGTACCACATTAATGGCGGGCATTATATCTCCTCCCTATTGGGGGCGGAGGTCGTCTCTCTAATCTATATGCCTCTGTAATTATAAACAATAAGGGCGTTTTCTATTTGGTATTTATAAGTTGTTTTAATTTTCAACTTTTCAAAATACTACTTGTTCAATTTTCAAAAATGCATTTTTCATAAATAATGAATATTTCTTTAAATAAAAAAGTTGAAAATAAGGAAAATAAATCAACTCTTTTCTCAAAGTATACTCAAAACCCAAAAGAGAAAATGAATCAAAAACTAAAAACTGAAATACAAAAAAAAAAAAAAAACATGTGAATTTGATCAAGCACTGAATGTCTAGTGTCATTACAGTACTAGACAAATAGTTTGACATATTAAGTGATCACATTATTGTTTGGTGCGGTTGACACCAGAGATTTGGTGTACCCTAAGACTGAGAACAAGAACCATATATATGATTTCTTCATTGTTAATGTTGATATAAACGCCGGCTAATATATGTACACATAGGTGCCCCTACCTATTGATATATGTAATATATTGATATATGTATTATTACAAGAGAAGACTGAATATTGGATTAGTCATAAAATCGATCATCCTCGAGATATAGGACAAGATAACCAAGTTGTTTTTGAGTGTTGATGAAGATAACTATTAGTTCTCTTTGAACTACTTTAAGATTATACGTATTGTGATTACTATCAACTGAAAAGTATATATGTTCTTACAATATGATTTTGAGTTTTAATCGTGATATGAGTTGCCGCATGTACACTTTAGAAATTACATAAAATGAGTAGGAAAAATTATCGATTGTTTGTCACAGAAAGCTAGGGGAGTTTTAAAAGCTGAAAAGCTATTTGCTTTTGCTTTTTGCTTGGTAATGCACGACAAATATCGTTTGTATATCCCACTTGTACAATATACTCAATTAATCTACTAATTCAATTTCATTAACATGTAATCTTAGCGGGTGTAGATTAAAATGTATTGAACGGAGAGTCACAGAACACAGTTTTTTGCAAAATGAAAATTTGGTACTTTCCATTTTAAATTCACCTCAAAATATTTGGAACCTCTACGACAAGAAATGAAATGTTCGATCAAGATCCCAATATGAAATTGTCAAAGGCTAGTCACTCGTTGTGAAATTTTTCCTTAATGAATGTGCATTGGTTCTTTTCTATTTTACCCAAAAACAAAAAAGACGTCGAGTTAACTAATGGAATTATTAGTTCATCTTTAATATTTTTGGGCTTAATTAATTTCTTGAAGTTGTCTTTAGTTTCACTTTCACCTTGGATAAAAAATTAACAGAATTAATTAGTGCATTCGTTAAAAACTTGGAATATTATTGAACCCTCTGACTGAAAGTTTTGATTTTATTTGGAATTCTAAATTCTCGTGTGCTCTTCCGATCTGGAAAATTCATTCTTAATTGAGACGTTTAAAATTGGAATATACAGTGTGTGTCTTCCAACGTATATGATCGAGAATAAGTGTAGAGTACAATATGTATTGTCATTCTGCCTCTCAACTACTTAATTTATGTTCACCAGAACATGCCTCGAGTCATAGTAGTTGTTGCTTTAAATGCCCCTTTCTTAACATTATTAATAACCTAAAATTTGCAAAGTAGAGTTGAAAAATCAGCTTATTTGTTTTGATTTTTTTGACATCTTATCGAGCGTGTTAACTAGCCTTACATTGCACATGCTACTATAGGTTTTATCTCGATATCCAAAAATGATCTCTCGCCAAATATATGGCAAGACTATTCCGCTATACGCACATGTGACTGGAGATTATTAGAGATCGGAAGAGCACAGTAAGCCCCTGTATGTGGGGCTCACATAGTTCTCTCAATAATCTCCCTCCACGTGTCTGATCTAGCGGAATATACCGCCATACATCTGACCGGAGATTATTACTGGGTTTATCTCACATTTTCACGCTTCAACATGTAACCTATTCGAGATAAAATACAATAATTAATATAAAATAGTCTGACCTAACTTGCGAAAAAAGAAAAAAAGTCTGATCCAACTGTTTTTTAGATTAAGTGATTTCAACATGATATTGGAGTAGACAAAGGTTTTGAGTTCAAAATTTCGTGTCACCCAATTAAATAAAATATGCAAATGTTAGATTTTGATGGGAGAAAAATAAAAATCCCGTCCACATATAAAGGGGCATGTTGAAGTATTATCAAATAATAATATAAAATAATTTGATCTAATAGTTTAAACTTTTAAATCAAGTGAGATCAATATCCCTGAACACAAATGATAAATATCGATTCACACTTTGTAATAAAGAGAATTAAGAGTACAGTACTAAAAGAAAATCACATTAGTGTGTGAGAACGAGAGAGAGAGAGTAGAGAGAGGATGATATAATAATAATATTAAAAAAGTGACAGTGTAGGGTCTAATGGGAGGAATTAAAAGAAAGGAACAAAAGCAGCGTATTTCGTTTATCCCTTTTGACGAGCGAATATATTAAACGTGAAAGACCACCCCACCCACCAACCCACCCACCAGCAAACTCGTAGAGACTGTAATTTTCTAGTACACTACTTGCCCACATGAAAAAACCGACATCTCCCCTTGCCGCACCAACTCTCACGCACTCTCATTCAATTTTGTCAACCACGCCCTACTTTTTAACCCTATTTAATTTAACTAAATTAATTTTAATCTAGAGTACCATTATTGCGATAATCGCTAGTTATTTTCTTATGATACCAACAATGAACGTGGTTATGGGACTGACAACTAACTTGCTAATAAGGGGACATGCAGTTATGTATTTTGGAATTGGTAGTTTCTAAATATACAATTTGCAGTTTGATGTAGTACTAAACTTATGAAAATTTTCAAGATTTTATAAGACACCTATATTTCGTATTTTATATGAGTTAAGCTTCAAGGGTTCGTAGGACACCTGCGTTTGCACCTAACTCACATTGTGTCTACGGGGTTATTATTTGTACAAGAGCAACAACAAATAACAAGTGATTCAACCCCTTTTTAGAAATGAAAATAAATAGGCAAAAGGTCTTGTTTAAGGAAATCCACTTGTCCTTAGAATCAAGAAAATGAGGCTTCCTTTCATGTGGTAAAAAAGGCAGGAGTAAAAAAAGAAAATGGTAGTAATTAATTAATTAATGGTAAGTGATTATTAATTAGGGGAAGTGATGATGGGAAGCAAACATGAGATCGACACTTGGAACAAAGCAGTACCCGTTGGAAGTTGACACATGAGAGAGGGGAGAGAAAGAGAGGAAGGGGTGCGTAGGGTAAGGGGGTGTCTAGCCCTAGATGGCCCATTCCTCGAAAAGTGAGTAATAAATGCATTAGGCGGAGCAGAAGGATACAGGACTTTTTTGGCAGAGCAGAAAAGATGGATGAGAGAGAGAGAGAGGGGAGAAAGAGTGGTAAATCATTTTGTAATCGATTGCTTTATGATTGAAGTTGCATGGATGAGAGAGAGAGAGGGATAGAGAGAGAAAAGGAATGACTGACTGACTGACTCTCTCTGTGGAAAGAGAAATAAATGGCTTTTCTTTCTTTTTCCTACGGACAAAAGTTATCACAAGGCCATCATGGCACTATGATGAGAGAATAAAATGAGAAGTGATTTCTTTAGAGAGAGAAACATTATTTTTACACAAAGAGACTGTACATATGCTGCTATTATATATGCATCATGCATGTATGTATAGGTGTATGTACATGCACAGAGAGAGAGAGAGTGTAATGAGCTTTCACATCTTTACTTGGTTAAGGGGCCTGTGGAGTAGAGACTGACATTGTCCTTCAGGAAAGTCGCTGACCATATTGTCTACCCCGCATTTAAAGCGCGCCACTGTTCTCTCTCTCTCTCTCTAGAAAGGTCATTCCCATGCATTTGTCACATTACAAAAATAATTACACAACTCTAAACCCTTCCACACCCTCCCCCCAAAAAAAAAAGACACCCCCACCACACCAAAACACAAAAACCTAAAAATAAAAAAAAAAAATCAATATTCCTTTTTTTTCCAAACACCCGTTTCAAGAAAACATTAGATGAACTACTAAACTTGCTCAGAAAGGGTAAAAATGAGTTAATGTAAGAGACTACTGCCAGTACACCCATGTTGATAACGATCAAGCAGGATGCTGATGCATTTGACGATGATATATGATACATTAGTCATGTAATTTATGAGATTCTTATATTTAATTTCTGGTTACGCACTGGAGTAGTTCTAGGCTTCCTTACATCACAATTTAGGCGAAGTTTTACCAATGTTGTCGTGTCATAATTGATCATAGACTTGTAAAAATATCGAGCCATCATGAAACAAAAATGACAGCCACATAAAAAAGAAAATTTCTTTTTCGAAAAATTTAAATAAAAAAGGTAAAAAGGGATGAAATTGACTAATTGGATACAAATAGTCTAATCTTAATAAAAATGAATTGAACCCTTTGAATATATATCTGATTAATTTGTGGTAATTAATAAAAACGGGTTGAAAATTAACTAAAACTCGTGTAGGAAAGTAGGGTCTGTGTCAGCCACTACGTATAAATATTATGTTACGTGACATTTGTAAGGGGATGTTTGGAAAATCAGAAGGGGTTAAAATTTTGGGATTTTTTTTGAGGGATAATTGTTCAGTGCTGCAAACAGCATTGGCTGGTTTCTGGAATTTCTTTGGTACTTGAGTTTTGTGCAGCAGAATTTTGGATTTTAGTATTCAATGAGGTGGAGGAGCAGTCTGTTTCATAATTTTCATTTTTCCTTTCTTTTTCTTTTAAATTTTATTTTCCCAAAGTCCTTTCATTATATATATATATATATTAATTTTTGGTCAATAGGGGTCAACTTTTGATTTTGGGTCCAGTTGGATAATGGTTAATTAGCCCAAAAGAAATGGCCCCAACTGTGGCCCAATAATATATTTTTTTTTTGGTGCAATGTCAGGCCTTTCTTTTCAACTGTTTGCACATTAATTATTCTCAAAAAATTAAGCTAAATGCAACTTGTAACACACACACACACAAAACTATTATGCAACACGATCATATTGTTACAAGAGGAGATTATAGCTCCCACCACTGACCTGGCAGTGCCACATCACATTGGGGGTGATGATGTGGCACGGCCACACCATCACTATAGGTGATTTAGTGCTGATGTTGCAATCTTTGTTTCTTGGCATCGATGTCCCTATTCCCTAACTTGTGTGTTTGGTGTACAATTGATCTTTTTATAGCCTTATTAAGGAAAAAATTCAACTTTGTCCCTAATCTTTGCAGAACATGCAATTTGGCCATGACACATGAATATATATATATATATATATACACTTAAATTATATATTCTAGAAGTAAAAAAAATTGTAAAAATTACTTTCTTTATATATATAGTATAATATAAACTAATGACACCTGCGCAGGGTCCAGGTTATATTCTTGGTTATTGGTTAACGTAGCCCATTCTAACACAAGTTTCCAATTCTTTTGGGCCGTAGCGATCCAATATGTGGGCCTAAAATAATACAACAATTACAACTCACCTAAAATACTGATCTTGTGCTTCAAGTTTGTCGCCGTCCTGCATTTTGTCAAGCACAATTGCACAAACGCGCTTATACGAGCTTTAATCTAAAAAAATAGGGTAGGACAGTTTTCTCTTTACGCTTTTTAAATCATGACTTATAAATGCAGTCAAATAAACTGAATGTTACTCTCTAAACTGAATGTTACTCTCGATTCTGTTGATCTAACCAACGAAATTTAGGAAAAAATTTTGGTACAGTACCGTCGGCCGAAGGTCTTTAATTTAATAATAAATTAAATCTCATGAATGCACGTATTTAATCTTGCTAACATGGCTAGTATGGCACCATTAGGAGTACCCGAATTTTATTCTAACATTTAGATAGACGAATTTGGACCGGTTAACATGGCTAATGTGGCTAGAGTACCCGAATTTTGTTCTGACATTTAGATCGACGAATTTGGACCAGAAACGTAAGTTTTATCTGCTTGAATGGTCCAGCGATTCTGTGGTGTGTCTTGCACTCGTTTAACTTGAGCACAATTTCAGTTTTGATCTCCCACTCCATACAGTCAGTGGAAAGAAACCATCTAGAATCAAGAAAACCAGTAAAAGCCAGATAAAAAAATGACTGAAATTGAAAATCCAATTCGTTTCGGGATAATGGGATGTGCAGAGATTGCCAGGAAAGTCTCCAGAGCCGTAAAATTAGCCCCAAATGCCACTCTTCATGCAAGTGCCAGTCGTTCGATTGACAAGGCAAGAGAATTTTCAGCGAGAAACAATTTACCAGAAGAAGTTCAACTTTATGGGAACTACAGCGAATTGTTGGATGATCCATTGGTGGATGCTGTGTACATACCATTGCCCAGTGCCCTGCATCTTAAATGGGCAGTTTTGGCAGCTCAAAAGGGGAAGCATTTTCTCCTGGAGAAACTCTCTGCTCTTGATGTTAAGGAGCTGGATAAAATACTGGAAGCTTGTGAATCCAATGGGTTGCAGTTTATGGATGGAAGCATGTGGTGTCATCATCCCCGGACTAAAAAAATGAAGGAATTTCTGTCTAATTCAGAGCTATTTGGCCAAAGCAAAGCGGTAAGTTTATGTAAATTATATTATATGTAAATTATATTAGCTCTTGGCATAATTCCCTTCCAAGTGGTTATTATACATAATACAATGATTTTTTCCCTTCTACTGTTATCAGATTCACAGTTCATCATCTTATACTGGAGCACCAGACTTTCTTGAAAACGATATTAGAATAAAACCGGATTTGGATGCTCTTGGTGCACTAGGAGATACTGGGTGGTATTCCATTGGGATCATATTATGGTCTATGAACCAGAAACTACCAACAGTAGTCACTACTTTACCTGCCATAGCTCGAAACTCGGCCGGAGTCATCTTAACATGCAGTGCCTTTTTATACTGGGAGGAAGAGAAAACCGTGGCGACGTTTTATTGTTCCTTCATTTCACATGAAACCATGCATTTAGCTGTGTGCGGTACAAATGGGACGCTTCATGTTGAAGATTTTATCATCCCTTATGAAAAGAAATCTGCCACATTTAGTTTTACTTCTGGTGCTAAGTTTGTGAACCTTCATATTGGGTGGAATGTTAAACCCCAAAAAGTTCAAGTAATGAATGAGTTACCTCAGGAGGTGCTGATGATCAAAGAGTTTTCCAGGCTAGTCGACGGCATAAAAGTTTCCAGACTTCCACCGGATAGCAAGTGGGCGAGTACCACAAGGAAAACACAGCTGGTGCTGGATGCGGTAAAGAACTCCATAGACATTGGTTTTAAACCTGTTCAAATGTTAGCACAGGTTCTCTAAATCTGGTTTTCCTTGCAAGTTTTGCTGTAATTACAGTAGCAAAAGAACTTAGTATATTAAGAATTTAAGAACATCTGAATTGATCAGTATGGTTACCAGTATCAGTACTACAATGATTAACATTACATCTGAAAGTGACAACTAGCAAAAGAACTTAGTATATTAAGAATTTAAGAACATCTGAATTGATCAGTATGGTTACCAGTATCAGTACCACAATGATTAACATTACATCTGAAAGTGACAATAATAAAACAATAATAGAACATCATCTAGGATTTTGTTTGGTAAACAAGAGTTCTAGTGGTTAGATTTGTTTACGCCTATTACGAAGATTGTACTTCTTTGTAACAACCCCGGTGTCAAGTGAATTCTCCCCAACTTCCTCCGTAGAAATGTAGTAGTTTGGATCCTCTGACATGTCTACATCTTCTGGTAACTCACTGTCCACCCATAAAGACCAGTTCACGTCACTATCCTCGTCCATGTCCAAATATGACTCTTTGCCGCGTTGCAAGCTATTAATCTTGTCCATCAGTGTCATCAACATCTGATGGTTTAGCATTTCATAGTCTCTGCATAATTTGAAAACATTTGTTAGATGTAATATGCGAATATTCATCAGATTACCAGAAAAGGACTTACAATTTTCAATTCAAAATCAAACATTGTACCTACCTGTATGTACTAATGGCATACAGAAGTTGGGTTGCAGCTAGGACCATGAAAAGTATCCTAAGAGAGCTTATTATCCATCCAACTTGTTCAATATCATATGTTGAACTGCGAAGTATGATTATCTCGATAAAGAATGTAACACATAATCCTGCAAACAAGAACGGTTATAGAGGCCAAAACAAATCGGTTAACATCAGGTCTTGCTTCAGTTAGAAGTATGATAATTACCTATGTAGAGCCTGGGTCGCACGTTGTATGTTTGCTTCATACTGGTAAATATGTAGAGCAAGAAGATTATTAATACATAAAAGAAGACAGCTTTAATGGCTCGAGATTCAAGCAACAGAGCATTATGCAAGGCAAAAAGCTTGTCTATGGCTATGAACATGCTGGTTTGTTTCGTTTCAAAAGCTTCCTGTAACAAAACATTGAAAAGTAAGAACACAATATAACAGAAGTTGAGTAACAAACTACTTTGAAGAGGATTTCATAGAAAAATTGCCACACCTGTGCTGCTAATATTGTCTTCGAGTTTTCAACTAGGTGATCATGAGCCTGTTGAAGTTGTTCTTGCCTCAAAAGAAGCTCCTCTTGCTGTTTCTTGCCAAATTCAGCCAATTTTTGCAAGGTATCCCTTTCAACAAATGAAACTATAGTAAGTAAAGACATGTCAAAGTTCTAATTTTTGAAGTAAATGTGCTGTTTTCTGTCGGTTTACCTGTTCTCTTCTAGTGCTTGAGACTGAAATTTGGTAAGGAATTGAAGACCCTCAAGAGCTGCTGTCTGAATATCCAATAGTTGTTTTTGTTTCTCCAAGGAATTTCCTGCCAGATTCTCAATATCATCTGCTTTATTCTGCAGAGTCGACATCTTCGAAGACATTTCCTCTCCAACTTTACCGATCTCCTTCTCTATTTCTACAGTTTCATCCCTCAAGTTTTTAAGTTCTACATCCAAATCACTGTAAGATTCCTGAAGCATTGCTATCCCTTCATTTAGCCTCTCTTTCATTCTCTTTTGACCTTCACTCAACTCTACCTGGGTAGCTGCTATTCTCTTAGACTGCTCATAGACCTCCTCTGTATACTTCTTCACCACATTGACATGATTTTCAACATTTTTCGAAGTTTCCGCCACTTGTTGAGTTTGGCTATCAATAGAAGACAAAGAAATATGAATTTGCTTCGAATTTTCTAATAATTCCTTCCCCCGCTCATCAATGCTTTCTAGCTTTTCTTCTGCACGCTCTGCGGATTTTTTCAATTCATTTACCAGTCTCTCTGTTTGCTGCCTGAAGACATGAACCCTGCAAAATTTTCCAAAATTCAACTCCAAGAAGTCAGGAGAAAGGAAATAATTAAACAAAATCAGGAAATTTTTTGAAACTCAAGAGAGAGGAAATTCTTACTGTAGTTGATGACAGATGGTATGGATTTGAAGAAAAAACTCTAAGAAAACCTTGTGAGAATCGTTATTCAAATTCCTAAGGCATTTCTTCATGGGAACTTTCTTTGAATCACACTGGGGAAACGGGGGCCGTCCGGTGTGTTGCTGAAAGCAATTACTAAGATCCCAAGCCAGTTTATATTTCAATTCTTCGTCGGCAACAATCTTTGAACATCCTATGGATAAGTCTTCATACGCATTCAACGAGCACGATTCTGACGTTCGCAATGCTAATTTGGCGCTCTCCACCAAATTCATTCCCTTTTCGTCGTTCTCTAGAGCTTTAAGGGCAAATTCAGCACCAACCCCACCAGAAATCATGTGATTCTCTGAAGGGTTATAAGTTTCTTCATGTTTGCCAAAAAAAAACCACCCACCTAATGCTCCATAGACTTGAGATGTCAAAATCAAGAACAGAATATGGAGAGGTTTCATTGCACTCGCTTTCTTCTCAAACGGTACAACCTGAAACACACACTATACAACATGTTTTTTCTTATATAAACAGAACATAGACTTGGCACCCAAGTTACGGCGCTTGAGAAAAAAAATATTCTAATATATATATATATATATATATATGGAAAGTGACATTCCCAGTTTGAAACATTTCCTCATTGAAGAACTTCACTTTTCTGATACAAATAACAAAGACAAAAACTTCCTCTGATTTTATGTTCGAAAAAAGGAAACAAAACAGGATTCTCATACAGAGAGCAAGAGCGAGAGAGAGAGAGAGAGAGAGAATCAACTTATTACAAAATAATTAGAAGCTTGATTACCTAGTTGCTTATTGAACAGGCCTTGCGGAATGGCGCGTGCGTTTACCCTTGAAGCGGGCGATGAAAACGAAAGAGAAGGAACGGTTTCCGTTGGGTTTATATAACCGTGGCTATAATTTGGCGGGTGGCGTTTCAGTGTCCGTTACAGAAGGGGTGTGAATTTGAATTGAACGGACATCTAAATTAGTTTATCTATTTCTTATTTTTGAACTGATGCAATTAATTTAATTTTTTTTCATATGTTAAAAAAAGTAATAAATTTATTTTAGGTTTCGAAAAGCATAAAAAATAAATTTCAAATGATTTTTCTTTTCCTTCCTCCCAAACCATTGGAACATGGTTCGCTTATCTGGCAAATATTAAATACACTCCTATTAATTTTATTTATTTACTTGTTGATATATAAGAAGAAATTAAGATAATAGTATGTGTGGTTCAAACTCAAAACCTCTCATCTGAAACGTAAACATCTAACTATTGCGACACCATTTGAACCCCAATTTATTTGGGATAAAGTTGACATTGACATAATAGTTTAGTAAAGCATATTTACAAAGTTGCAGATCAAATGTCACATTTCACTTCAACTCTGTTTATATTAACAAAGTAGATTTTTCCATTTATAAGCTTTGGAATTTAAAAATGATCTTAAATGTATCCAACAACTCAGAGCATCTCCAATGCATGTATTGTGGTCTTGGGTCATGGGATTGAGAGAGAAGGGAAGAAGTTGATTATCTTAATTGAAAATGAATAGAAATGGATGTAGGAAAAAAATGAGGGAAAAGTGAAAAGAAGAGAGAGATATATAGAAATTCAAAAATAATGATAAAATAGTAGTGGAGAAGGTAGAGATGAAGATGTGTTTTTAGACCTTACACGTGACACGAAGAAGTGAGGAAAAAGTTGTTTAAACGAGAGAAAAGTGATTAAAAGAAAAAAGAAAATTGAAAAAAATAGATAAAATATGAGACCCATCAAATTTTTTTTGTTCATATCTCTCTCCACAATAGACGATGACATTAATAAAATAGTACTCTCTCCGTCCTAAAAAGATAGTCCACTATTTTATTTTCGTACATCCCAAAAAGATAGTCCACTTACTATATTAAATATGTATTTAATATTTTATTTCTATATGTGCCCTTAATTAATTATTGTTATTCAACTACCTATGAATTGAAAGTATTTCAAACAATTAATGAGACATAAGGTTATATGTGGAAAAATAAGTTAAGATAAAATGTTCCAACCACATTACCTACTAATCCTTAATCAGTGTAAAAATACCTACCGTCTTATTTTTGCGGGACAGAGATAGTAGTAGAGAAGGTGGAAATGAATGTTTGTTTTTAGACCTTACACGTGACATGGGAAAGGAAAAGTGGGGAAATAGTGTAAATAAGAAAAAAGTGATTAAAAGAAAAAGAAAATTAAAGGAAAAAAGGGAAATAGGATCCATCCACTAAATTTTGTTTTGTTGTGTCTTCCTCTTTCTTGGATGAACATCACCCAAACACCATGAACATTAAATATGCTCTTAGTATGAAATTTTCTAACATTTGACTCATAGGTTATTTGTCCTCGCGACTTATATTTTTTATTCTGACATATTCTTGATTACACTTGAGAAATTCAAAGCACAAATGCTTGTTTACGTGTCCGAATTACCATGGCAACAATAGATAATAGTACAGGTAATTCAGCAGTTCTCCAACGTCTTCAAATCCAGAAATTGGAAAAATTTTCGGGTACTCTAAGTGGCCATTGGAGGATGTCACATGCGTTTTCAAAGGTCTCAATTTAACAATAAATTGTGCCCTGTGAATTCATATGTTAGTTCTTGATTTGATGGAGTAGATACTCTTAATGTACGAAAAATTTGTTCCAAAAATGGACAAGAGAATAGTGATCAAGAGATAGGAATCACTTTTCCATCATTCCATGCTTCAAGTTTGCATTTAAGATGGCCCCAAGAGCTCTCCATCATGATGACAAGGGTTAATTGTTTCGAGCTCAAATACTTGTCTCTTCTGGAAATTGAGTACTTGAAATTGGCTCTGAAGCCGTTCAATTCTGTCGATACTCATAAACTTCCATATGTTTTTTGACATTTCCCTGTTTTCTTCACGGCACTTTTCAGAATTTTTTTTTTTTAATAACACTAAACTACTCCCTCCCAACATAATGAATCTGCAATCATCCGGTCTTTACAAAAGATACAGGTGTGCACACACAAACACACATACAAAAGGTGTTCAAATTCACTTTTTCTTTTTTGTTAATTCAATTCATTTGTCACTACTGTTCAAGAAAAAAGGACACAATAGATAGCTAACGACCTGAGAAGTGAGATTCAGAAGCAGTGGCATTAGATGATCCTGTGATGTCGGAACTGTCTGTGGGAAATCTCTTTCCAAAATCCATAAAAGGCCTGCTTGGAGTCTTTTGCTCTCCTGATCTATCACTCAAAAGCATGACAAGAACTTCAGACATGGTTGGTCTTGCTGAAGCTGGTGACTGGGTGCAGGCCAAAGCAATCTCTATTCTTCACATCTTCAATTTCATAGTCATTGTGATCTAACGTCTCATCCACTAGTTTCTCATGCATTCCTGTCTCAGCCAGCTTCCATGCCTTCAATGCCATAATATAAGTTAACAAATTAAACAACTATTTTAATAAACAAATAAGCAAAAGAAAAGAGTAAACAAGATATTGCAGATTTAAAAACTTGAATTCTGCAGAAGCTGCAGATATATTTATTGAGGTATGGGGTAAGTTTTGCAAACATAATTATAGCACTAAGATATGTATGTAGTTATACAAATGGACTTCGAATTGAACTGTCGGAATGGTAAAAGCCTAGTAGGCTCCTTCACATCCACGCGAGAGAAATGAAAAATGCACTACTTTCGAAGAAGAAGTTACCAATTCAAGTAAATAATCAGTGTCAGATTCATCATTCATCTGAGTGCTTCTCCTGCCACTAATGATTTCAAGAATGACAACACCAAAGCTGTAGGTATCAACTTTCTCCGACAATTGTCCATGAAGAGCATATTCGGGTGCTGTGTAGCCCCTGTGCACCAAAGTCAGCAATCAGCGTAATATGCTACCGAGAGTGAAAAAGGGAACTGAAGAAAGTTGGAGTTCACTTTTAGGAGTCAATGAACCTCTTAACATAAATGGAATTTCATAGAATAATTCTACTAGTACACAGTGAACCTCTTAACATAAATGGATTTTCATAGAATAATTCTACTAGTACACAGTGATAGGCGTCCAGGTGATTGCTATTCATTGAAAAGTGATGTGATGTGTAGAACATGCGGATTCTACCAAGTGTATACTGTGTCAAATTTTATATAGCACTTTGTGCATATGTAGCATGACTCAGTTTCATACTATTATTATATTCAAACTTTGTACATAGGGATATTGTCACTTAATGCATCGCAAGAAGCCACAAAATTATATTTCTTGATCAATCAAGATCTGTAAATTTACATAACTCAAACCAATTAAATGTGAGAGAAAAATTACTCAAACTAGAATTACACAAACAAAGTCATAAAATGTAAAAAACCAGGAGATTACCCAAGAATACCACCCTCAAAGATGGGCTGAGGAAAAAAAGATTTGACGGCCATCCAAATAAGTTAATGGTAAAATATATTCTTGATCAATCAAAATCTGTAATTTATCAGTCAAATGACTTCAATTGAGAACAAATAATCAAATGAAACACATATAGCCGTAAAAATTAAAAATAAATAAACAAATACAAAATTGTATAATGCTTGTAACACGGTGCTTATGCCCGTCTATGTGGCAACCTTTATGGCATTAAATGACAGGTTAAATTAAATTTCGTGATGTGTAATTTATTGAATTAAACTTGTTAAGACATACTGAAAAATTGATGAATATGAAGGTATAGTGACTCAAAGATGCATTGCATTTTAAGGCTAATAAGGCCCTGGGAAAGGTTGACTTACAAGGTCCCTGCAAATTTAGTGCTGACATGACTTTGATTCTCAGGTAGAAGTCTTGCCAATCCAAAATCAGCAATTTTTGGTAAAAATGAATCATCCAGCAGTATATTGCTTGGTTTTATATCTCGGTGTATGATACATACATGGTATTGGTCATGCAAATAAGCAAGACCCCTAGCAGTGCCAAAGATTATATTAAATCTTTGTTTCCAACTGAGCGTTCCTCGTTTTTCACCTGTTAGACATGCCAACTATATGAATATGATTATAGTCTACAAAATCAACATGAAATTTAGAATTTAACAGGCAAGGATACTAGCATCATAAAAAAATTTGTATTTGAGACCGAAGAATGAAGAGAAGGAATATAAAATTTTTCATTTACTCATGACCAATATTTATTCCTTGGATAATGTTCAACCACCTTCTCCCGAAGCCTTTAATCATAATTGGAACCCAGTAACTGCTTCTGCTGACATGCATTAATTTTTTATATTATAATCTGCTAGCAAAATACAAATTATAGCAGGCCTGCCATGGTAGTCATATGTCTATCTCTTGTAATTTTATAGACATATAAACCAAAACGAAAAAACAGGAAAGGCAATGGTGTAATCTGCTATGCGATTAATATGTCTAAAATATTTTTGTTGCACCATAATTTTATGATGCCTACAAGTCGTGTAAGGAATATTTGTGGTATAACGGAGCTTTTAAATGCCAGCCTTTTTAATAATAATTTAAGCATAGAGAATTTGATAATTCTACATGTGGCAGAACAAATAAGATTGATATTTGATAATGTGGTTAGTGAGACTAGATTGCTAGCACTTGAAAATGAATAGAAGGTCAACATACCATACAAAAATTTATCAAGGCTCCCATTTGGCATGTATTCATAAACAAGCAGCAGTTCTCCTCCTTTGTTGCAGCAACCTAGGAGGCGGACAAGATTGCGATGATGAACATTACTTATAAGCCTAACTTCACTCTCAAAATCTGCCTTCGCTCTGCTGCTACTTATGTCTAGTTTCTTCACAGCAATAACATTTCCATTTTTCAGCGTCGCCTGGAAAGTGCTAAAGTCAGATGACTGTGATTTACGGCCCTTTGCTTTCAAAATATGAGTTATTAAGTTACAATGAGCAAGTGGACAAAAAATTACAGAATCAAACCACTATGTAATACTTGAAGGTTCCTTTTTCTAATTTTCCCTCCTTTTCTGGGAGGATAGATAATAGAACCAAAAGGCTCATTCTTGACAATTTTCCTTGTTATAAAATAGAAATTGTGAAATTAATCGGAGTTCAGTCTCTTGTATGCGGAAGTCTGCTAATTTACCTTGTATACATCACCAAAACCTCCTTCTCCAAGTTTGTTCTCCTCACTGAAATTATTTGTCGCAGTTTTCAAATCCTTGTATTTGTATGTATTTGGACCTTGCAATTCTGTTGCTCCCAATAAATTACCTGGTAGAGGAGAGAAATTCTTAGGTTAGACCTATCGTTTTAATAACGGTGTTAAAAAAAGAAAAAAGAAAATAAATCTTATTTCAAGATTTCATGTTCTTGAAATGTCTCTAGTGATTGAACTTATGGCATGGAACTAAACACTGAAAGCATTAAAGATCATGATTTGAAAAATATACAGAGACGCTTCAGACTGCAATGACGTTCTTATTAATTGATAGTAAAGGTCTAGAAACATAATAGAGAAGTTGAACAATTAATTTAACAAAAATAAATCACCTTTTGCAGCTGCTTTTGGCTTTCTTGATAAATGGTACCATAAAAACAAAGCAGCTACAACCAACACAAAACCTCCACCTCCAACTACACCTCCAATTATAGCTTTTTTCTTGCTTGAACCTCCTGAAAATTCAAAACGTGACATTACAATGTCAATTTCACGGTATGAATTTGCATTAAACAAAAGCACCTTCAGGAAAAGGTCAGAAATTCAACCGATTTTGGGCGTCGCAGGGGATCTATTAATAATTGACACAAAATTCGTATAATACGCTAACTTTTACCTCCTCCAAGAAACGGAGCTATGTCAATTGTCTGATTATCAGCAAAAAATGCTGTATCCGAATATCGAAGGAAACAAGCTGCATCGACGGCCCGTCCATCGGCATTAGGTAAACAGCCGATAATGTTCCGATATGCGACCACCAGGCAATCCTGGCAACCACTGGGCGTAACAGTTTCGGCACATTGCGCCGTCCCGTATATTGTCGGTCCGCCATTGCTCACTTCCCTCTTTGTCGCCGCAAAGTAGCCGTCAATCCTCGGTGTTGCGAGCTCAAGATCCTGCAGAAATGTTGATCCCGCCGCGTTGAAAGCAGCCGGCTGAGATGCGGGGCGATTGCTGCATATTTGAACATTTCCGGGAAGCGTGGTTTGATCGTAGAAGCTGTTGCTTTCGTACCTGAACATCAAAATTATTAGCCCATTTAGTATCTAAGCTCCGGCTCCGTCGCGGGCGGCTTCGGCGGAGTACTCTGAATTTACCGGTATAGTCAATTTGAAAATTTAGGAATTCATGAATTTCCATGATTTTTATGTAAAGAAAGTTTACAATTTCCTCAATTTGGATTTCAATGACTTCGAAATTACTGTTAGAGATGGCAATTTACCTCAACTCGATCAGTCACCCGCCGTACCCCGAATTGAACGGGGCAAAAAAATACCGCCCCGCTAACCGGGGCAGATCCATTTAGTGTGTTTTTTTTTTAAAAAAAAGCAATTATAAAACTGTAAATTTTATTAAAAATTTTTTTAAGGGTAGTAGTGAATTTCAGGTAACTTAGAAACCCCCTAAATTTACCACCAAATCCCAAAAAAAAAAAAATTAAACAGGGCAGTTTGCTCCCCGAGCCGTCCTGTGACCCGACCAGAAATAGTCAGGGCGGCCGAGCGGGGCAAGCCAACGGAAATTGTTATCGGGGTGGGTGGGGTGGTAATTGCCATCGCTAATTACTATCTTCCGATAATAATTGGATTTTTGAGAATCTCAGCGGCGTTTGATGAATCAAATTATAATTAGAAATTATAATGAGTGAAAGGAGCATTGGAGAGTTGTCTCAATCTACAATCTATTTATTGCTACATTGAACAGGAACCAAGGTAAAGATGCCAATAAAGGAGGACTACGAGTTGTCTCAATCTACGATCTATTTATTGCTACATTGTACAGGAACCAAAGGTAAAGATGCAAATAAAGGAGGATTAATTGTAATTGAACTATTATCATATCAAATGTCAAATTAGTGATATGTAAATTTATAATTTTGAAGAATAAAGGGGATCAAACAAGATCTTAATGTCAGACGAAATGTGGCACGTGTTGTTATCTCCTTAGAGATAGGAATGTAGTTGTCTATAATCTTGCTTCCTAGGCTTTGACTTCATGTGATAACACTTACTGGACGTATTGTATGCCCTTTTTCATCTCACCATGGGTGAGGGGTAATTTGAGTTGATGAATGAAATGAAGTCCTTCTTCAAAAAATAAATAATAAAATAAAATAAAATAAGATCTTGTTTGATCTTATTTATTTGGGGAATTTATAATGAGAAGAGAGGTATAATGTGTATTGAAAATGTAAAAATGTGTAAAAATATATTATTGTAATTGTACAATTGTCTAATCAAATATTAAATCAGCGGTAAGTAAATTTATAAATTAGTAGAATAAAGGGGATCAAACAAGCTCTAAGCTTAGTACAAAAACTATCAAATCCATCTCCAGTTCATCCCACATCTACCTTATTGTGCAGTGCTTATATAACGCGATAAATTCACATCAATTTGTTTTTAATTTATAATGATATATAAACAATACAATGTGATGGATATGGAGTGAACACAACACGAAATAAGGTGGATATTTAACAATACTAACTTATCATGTACAAAATTATTTTACAAGTCCTTAAAAAAATTTCTTTTTTACAAAGTGACGTGGCAATATAAGAAAAATGACACATGACATCATGTACAACTATATGACGTGTATCGGGACACGCTACATGGTTGTGATTTTCTATGTAACGTGCCTCAATATATGTCGCATGACTGTATGACACTGTATAGTACTGCCATATGTATAGCGCAAAAACGAGACTAATAAGTGATGTAGCAATATAAGTGTGTATACATATTTATACACATTGTATGTACAAATAGCACTTCTCGTAAAATTTAGTGTAGTACAAAATTTTGCATGAGATATTTTGTTAGGGTTTACATTTTATTTTTCATAGAACCTTGCCTCGTTTACAAACTTTTCTTACATAATCTTTCCGATGTGGTAGGGTTTTTTTTTCTTTACGCATTACTTCTCATTTTTTAAGAGAAGTGCTATTTGTACATATACAATATGTATGAAATCTGTACAAACACTCATTAATCTACTCACATATCTAAATGTTGTTCTTTTAAGGAATATGGTGATAGGGACTTTTAGGTGAATACACAAGGGTATGTACAAAATTTTGAACAAATAACATTTCTCAAATTTTAC
>CAVNYN010207678.1:0-18976 GCA_963692815.1 Nyctanthes arbor-tristis | reverse complement strand
CCCCCCCCCCCCCCCCCCCCCCCCCCCCCCCCCCCCCCCCCCCCCCCCCCCCCCCCCCCCCCCCCCCCCCCCCCCCCCCCCCCCCCCCCCCCCCCCCCCCCCCCCCCCCCCCCCCCCCCCCCCCCCCCCCCATGCTCAGAATCTCAACCAAGAATTACAGCACAGTAGAATAAAGAGAGACAGAGGAATGCAACAACTCACTCATTGTCATCCCTGACCATTGGACATCAAAGACGATATACAACAATAAAGCTTCATAACTTCCAGTTATATACAAATTACAATAATAATATATTCTAATTCTGTTAGCTTCATAACTTCCAGTTATATGTTTGCAAATTCCCAAAAAGGAGCTGCCCAACAAGCTGACACAAACAATGAGAATGTCTCATAGCACATTGAAGCAAAATATTAACAGATGGGAAAAATGACAACTCTACCACCCCCACCCCACCAAGCACCCCCCCAACCCCCCCCCCCCCACCAAACCAAAAAAAAGGGGCAGCAGGTACCATCAATCTCCAAATAAAAAGTGAAAATTAATATTGGTCTACGAAACCAACATTGAAATTTCACCAGAAATTGTAACAGTCATGTACTGGTATGGAACAAGACTGCTTCCTTCTTTTTAAGGAGCCACCCAAGTGGCGTGGATTCTGCATTGATAACCAAATTATTGAATAAACTAGCATTTAGGGTTTATTCTCATCATGGAGGGCATTGCAAAAGACCCAGATAGATACTCAACCCTACAGGTCAAATACAGTCAAACCAGAGGTTCAATAGAGCCTAAATGAACAGCGACATGGCAACAGCATAAAGAGAGTACTAGCACAGTTAGAGAGCATGAATCTAGATAAACACGTCTCACGATCTTTAAGGAAAAGTCGCAAACAAGATAAATAGAATACATTTCACCTTCTACAAGTGCCTCACAAACTTCGTCTACTGTGACATTAAGTGCCCTCAACAAGATAGCAACGTTCTGAGACTTCTTGGGATCAAGCACCTGGTTTTCTTGATTCCCTTCTGGGATAATCATGCGCCTTACACCATCTTTTCCGTTCATACTTGAAGAATTTACTATGAACAATCTCTCAATCATTTTCTCGTTTAACCTACAACCAAATCCACTAAAGAACTTATAACAGAAAATTTAGCTGAACTGAACACAAAACTTGATGGGAGTGTCAGTCAAAGATTCTTCCTAGGAACTAAGAATATGTTGCCTAAAGCATATTTGGAAACATAACAAAATGTTCTGCTTAAAATGAGTGTAAAAGCCAAGAATATACTGTTAATGAAGAAAGAACTAAAAATTTAGAAATTTAAAGAAGAGCAAACCAGCAAAAAAGGCGTAAAAATCAAAAATCTCACTGAAAAGAGCTCGATTTCAACTGATCCCAGACCATTGCTCTATCAGAACTAGCTCTCACTTTATCCCAATGTAAAGGCTTCAACCTAGGTTTCGGATTTGTTTCCTCGATTTTGCTTTCGAAATCCCCTAAACTCGGCGTCGCCGCACCTCCACTCACATTCAACCCCACCACCGTTCTTGACGGCGTCACCAGCTCTGGTGGCCCTTGTGGCGGCTTAGTATCCCATAACTTAGTCGACGGCGGAGCCGGAGGAGGTGGGGGGCTTGGCACTTTCCTCACCCCCAAAAGATCAAAACCCTGAGGCGAGGAATTCCGGGCACTGTCCTCCTCAGAGGATGATGGTGAAAATGGCGTAAATCTCGTCGGCTCCCGGGCTGGTTGGGGGGGAATAAACCGCGGCAAAGAAGCCGAAAAATTCAGTAAACTGTCGGGTGATTTTGATGTTAGGCTCCTGGGACTACTGGAATGCAGCACTACAGATGGACTGTTATCCGACGATGAAGGGTGCGCTGGAGAAGTTAAAAAATCCAATGGGGTTAAGCTTTTCCCTTTTAAACCACTACTATTATTATTATCATTGTTGTTATTGTAACCCTCAATGTTGAGAGCATTCGGAGGGGATGATCTGGTGCGAAATGGACTAGAATTGTTTCCCGTGGAACCTCTCGGTGAAAAGAATTCTTCTTCTTCTTGTTCAGAAGAAGAAGAAGAATGAGGGTTGATTTCCGATCTGTCTTCGTAATTGTGGTGGGTGTGCTGACGTGGCAGCGGCGGTAGAGGGCGGAGCTCCGGCGAGCCGAGCCTCTGGGAGGGTGGATTTTCGTTGGGGAGGGAGCCGACGACATTGGCGTCTCGGGAGCTGACTAGAGTACCCAAGTAGAGGAAGATCGGAAGAGGTAGAGGAGGGGGTGTGGCGGGGGAAGGATGGAGGTGGGGGTTTTTTAGTGGTGTCGGCGGGGGTGGTGGTATCAGAAGGAGTGGTGTCGGGAGGGACGAGAGGGAGGCTGTCAGTTTTACAGGGAAGGCGGTGTCGGCGGAGGAAGAGGACGAGGAAAAGAGCAAAGAGAAGGGAGGAGAGGAGAGCGAGGGAGATGATAAGGGCTAGAAGCTTGTGAGAAATGGGCTTGGTGGAGCGGGAGCTGGAAGAGGAAGGGAGGATGAGGGAGGAGATATTAGCGGGAAAGGTGGCCAAGATGGGGGAGGGAGGAGGACGAGGAGGAGGGGGAGATGGGTAAACGGGGAAAAAGGGATTATTAATGGTAGGAGGAGTATCACCATCAACAACAACATCCGGGGGGGAAAGTGTAGTAGAAAATGGATATTCGGGGTTAATTTGGGGCTGGGAAGAGGGAGAAGAGAATGGAGGTGGAGAAATGAAGGGTGGCGCAGTGATGGGTGGAAGAGAGTGATCAAGTGGGAAAAGAGGCTGGTGGAGAAGTCGTCGGTTCTGGGCGGATGAGGCGGCCAAGAAAAGCGTGAGGAGGGAGAGATGTACATGAAGGTGCATGGTGTAGTAAGGGTGTAGGATACTGGAGAGGAGAAGAAGAAGCAGCCGCTTGAAAGTTTTTACTCAACTCTCATATCTTTCTAACCATTTGGGAAACCAGGGCAGGGGAATGGGTGCTTGTGATGGTCTCCCACAATGGAATCGAGGAATTACCTTATTGTTAGTTACTGCTGTTGATTGAAGGTTTGAAAAAAAAAAAAAAGGTTTCTGAGTGAGGTAAGCAAGCTTTTTGATTTGAATGAGAGACCAGTTAAAAGGTTAAGCCCTTGTTTGATACTCTTTAACAAAACACATTATAATCTCATTTACCACTGATTTGACTATTGATTTGACAACTACTCATTTATAACCACAAATTTCAAACTTCTATTAAATCTACATCACTCATTTCACCTCTTTATAATTTCTCTTTATAAATCAACTACCATAAATTGAATCAAACATCCCCTAATACAGACATGGACTTTGTATTGTTAATAATGAAAGATGAACAGTGAAAAGTAAAGATGAGGAGGAAGGCGCAGTGGTAGCTAGCTGGATGGCTGTGGACTCTGATTCATGAATGAATATATCTGCGTTCTCTACACCACTACATCCATTGCATTTTTTTTTTTTTTGGTGTAAAAATAATTCCATTCTTGAGAGAGGGAGAGAGATAGGATAATAATGACAAAAGTGTTTCGTCGTTTCACACACAAACACACATCAACAAAAAGTTGGGTAATTTACATTACACATACGTCTCTGACCTTCTAACTTTTAATAGATTACATTCCTAATATTTAATTCTATTCTTAGAAGTCCCCAACCTTTACTAAAATACACAATCAGGTCTCTAAAGACCGAAACCGTCCAAAGTAGCCGTTAGTCAAAGTGTTGACCAGATGTAATTTTTTTCTTTTAGAGGAGGACTAAGGGTAATTTTAGTAAGACACGAAAAACAAATATTTTAATTTAAAAATTAAAAATAAATTTTAAAAAAAAGTTGGGGGAGTACCCCCCAAGCTGTCATTTCCGACAGTTGGAAATGGCAGCGGGCGAGACTCTTCCCCCCCTCCCGACTGCCATTTTAAGTAGCCCTTTGGCTGCTAGAAATGGCAGCCCGAGGGCGAGTCTCCCCCCTGCTTGCTACATTCCGGCAGCAAGCACGGGAGGAGACAACCCCCCTGCTGTCATTTCTGGTAGCCCTTTAGCTGTTGGAAATAGCAGCTTGGGGAGGGGGACTCCCCTCCAACCTTTTTTTCTTTTTTTTAGTTTATTTTTAATTTTTTAAATTAAAATATTTATTTTTTGTGTCTTATCAAAATTACCCTTGGTCAACACTTTGACTAACGGTCATTTTGGAGAGTTTCCGTCTTCAAGGTGACTGGGGATTTTGGTAAAGGTTGGGCTCAGGAGTAGAATTAAATGTTAGAGACGTAATCTATTTAAAGCTGAAAGGTTGGGGACGGTAAGTGTAAATTACCCTAAAAAGTTTGGTTGGTATTGGTATCAATGTATTTCCCACCAGCATTGCAATACATGTACAGTATACATTATCATTTTTTCTTTTCTTTTTTTTTTATTAATAATCATAATTATTATCACATGAGTTACGTGTTTATTTCTACAAGTTATTACTAGTATATGTTTTTATTGTACAAAAAACATTTTTGATTTCCTAACCTTCTAATCAACACTACATTCAAGCTAAGCCTGTTTTGAGGAGAAGAGGAGAAGAATGCCAGGGTCTAGCAGCTAAACTCCATATATCAATCATCATTTGCGTTACTTCTGGCAAAAAATAATCTTTTTCAATAATAAATAAATAAAATAAAATAATAATAGCTTTTTCATTAAAATATACTTTTTAGCGCCCTCGGTGGATTCTACTGCTGAGTGCTGCCCCACTTTTTTGCTGGATCCCTCCTTCAAATCTTTGGACCTTTGCATTTTCAAACTTTCAATTTGGCTTTCTTCCTTCCAACTTTCCCGTGTTCAAACTTTTCCCCTACCAACATTTCCAATTTTTCCATGTTTCTTCACATGTTATTAATACATTACTGTCTGTTAACAAACCTTTTTTATTTTAATAAGAAATTGAGAATGAGTATAGTCGAATTATGAAAATTTGTATAAGATTATTACATAGGCATGGCATCAACTCCATAAATATTTCAACCATATGTTAACTTAACTTGTAGGTAATAATAATAAGGAAAACTAATTTTATTTTTAAAAAGCTACAAATACAATCAATCTGCATTAAAACGGGAAAATAAGTATAGAATTACATCCAATAAAATTCAACGCAAAGCAACAATACAAATTCATATAAATATTTAAAAAAATTCACACAATTTGCGTTGAGTGAGTTTTTTTTTTTTTAATGTACGATTGGTGAACCAATCTTTGAACCACAACATTTGGTGAGAATTGAACTTGAAAGCTTGAAGAAAACCAATATTAATAATATGGATAATTGGACTAAGAGCAATTCTAATGTTTGGGGGAAAATGTCAAGGTGAAAAGGCCAAAAGGAAAAAAAATTATAAGGGAAAAAACTATCCTCAAATGAGGTATAGGGAGAAACACGATGGAAGATCTGGTGGTTAGAACATCTTCAATAGAATGTCAATTGGAGAAATCTTTTTGCCACATCATCTAAAAATATTGATATGGCAACAAAATCATTTTCTATCTTTCCCAGTACTATATCAACTGCTCATGCGTTGACAAGTGACTCGGTATTCCATACAATTCACATGATCATTAGAGACGCCTTATTCTAATTTTAACTAATTCAAGCTACGTAAGATGTAATCCACTTTATACCATTGGAAATCCTCTTACAATGTTAGGGATTTTTTTTTATTTTTTAAAATTTTTACCTTTAAAAAAAATTTTATACAAATAATTTTGTCACTGTCTTGTTTTAATCGTACAATTGATGTCCAATTTTTCACAAAATATTTTCTTTGATTTACTACCCACATTTTGAAAGATAAAAAGTGAGGGAGGGCTTAGATATTGATGGTATGTGGTGAATTGGAATAATTATGAAAAGGCCAGTAACTTCAGAGAGATAGCCTCGCTGAATTTAACATCCACTCTTTTCAAAACACTATATTTTTTTGGCGAAAGTGAGGGAGCTTATGATGGTATGTGGTGAATTGGAATAATTATGAGAAGGTCAGTAACTTTAGAGAAATAGCATCGCTGAACTTAGCATTCACTATCTTTAAAACACTAGAGTCTTTTGACGAGAGAGAGAGAGAGAGCTTATGATGGTATGTGGTGATTTGAAGTGATTAGGAGTGGTCGCTAAGGCGGTCACCAAGGCTATTGATCAAGACGGGTCACTCTCTTTCTTTACAACTACTCACTTTCAACCTCGGGGGTCACCTCGCTGCCATTCAAGAGCCGCTTCACTGCCACCTGAGCGTAATTAGATAGAGAGATTGCTAGCGAGTTTAGTGTCAGTGTTGGCGCATAGATTTTGTAATGTTTAATTTTCCCTTTCTTTTTCCCTATAAATAAGGGACATTTGTAACAATTTTTTACATTTTTCACTCTCTAGAAGATCAGAACGAACTGATTGTTTCAAATTTTGGACACTCAGTAACACACCATTAAACTACAATTTTGATGTGATGTAAGTTTTCACATCATTTTAATTATTAACTCCACACTATACGGTTATATTACACCACCTATATAATAATTTTGATCACCTACCCTCAGGTGGGTAGATTAAAGTCTACCCACTCTTACATGGCATGCCACGTGGCATGCCATGTAGGAGGGGATAAGAGGAGGTAGCATGTCATGTAGGAGGGGATAAGAGGAGGTAGGCTTTAATCTACCCACCTAGAGGTAGGTGATCAAAACTACCTATATAAAATTTGAATTTTAAATCTATTTTTAAACGATCTCATTTTTAAATTCTTACTAAACATACTGTAATATACTATTTTTTATGTAGGGCTGGGGTAAATTGGTCTCGGGAATAATTGTTGTCTGGCAGAGGCCCGATTCCCAATAAGAGACACAGGTAGGGAGAATGGGAGGCTTCATTTGCTTGCTGCACTTTGGACCGCTAATTTCGTGCCCGCAACGAGAGATTCACGGGTTCCCATTCTCCTCTCTCAATAATTTTCCATTTTTCAGCTATTGCTTATCTTTAATTAATTGATTGATTTCATTCTACAACTACAATATAAAAAACTTTATAACTTAATGATAAACATGCTCAACTTTAATAAATCATAATCATCATTAGTTAATCCGTCCTCTGTCCCAACTATATAGTCTAATATGTCATCTTAAAATGTCTTAAATATACGATCCTTTTTTCTTTAGGGTAAATTTCACAAAAGATCCACCGCCTTTGTAAAAAAATAATAATTTCATCTTTAATCTTTTTTTTCTCAAGTATATAGGTTCTCAACCTTTGAAAAATATACACAAAAGGTCATTATTTACTATTTTTTTATCAATTTTCACTGTTTACTTTTCTTATAAATACAATTTTACCCTTTATTTAAATTAAAAAAAAAAAGAACACAAATTTTAAAAAATTATTTTAATCTTATAGATATTCATTTGTATATCATTTACACATCTATCTACTTAACACATTCTATACATACAAATTGATTAATATATTATGTTTTTCGTTCACTAATCAAACACCACGACTACCACTTATATCATAGTCACTTTTATTGAAACGATAATTGATGTGTGATTGATATTAAAGTCATAAAAATTGAAACGATTAAAAATACATGAATTTTTCTTGGGAAGAAAATTGAATGTTTGAATTATTGGTAAAAAAATGGAGGACCTCTTTTATTTCTGCTACAACCCCTCTCATTCTAAATTTTTGCGTCTATATATAGCCAAAATGATAAGTAAATCCCTTTTTATTATTGTTAAAAACAACTTAAGTGAAAGTCTTATTCTTCCCCACTCTTAGAGCAAGATTAATGTTGGGAAAAAAAGCCAAGGGAGAAAAAACATATTTTCAAATAATATGTAGGGGAAAAAGTGAAGGGTAATATGTATTAGACACGTGGCGATATTTTATTAGATTGAAAAGAAAGTAGGAGTGGGGAAAAATAATATTTTATTAAATTGTGGGCGAGAATAAGAGATGGGGAAAAAACCTAAGCCCCTCATTTAGGTTTTTACCCCCTCAAAATAAGTTTTTCCCCTCCATTTTGACACATTATTTGGGTTGTTGGGGGAATTTCCCTCTAACACTAATCATGCTCTTAAAAGAAACAATGGCGAGGGAAATGGTTGCGGTACTTGCTGAAAGTTAAGAGTATAAGTTAAGAGTAACTAATCAGAGAAAACAACATATTTTTTCATTCTTTTATTTAAATATTTTGAATTTTTTTAAAGGTTTTTGTACTAATTTCCTTTTATTTCATACGAGAGGTAAAATGGTCATCTTGTAAGCATATAAATATGAGAACGAATAGAAATTGCCTACAGGGACCTTTTGTGCATATTTTTAAAAAAGTTGGAGAGCTATATGGTCGAAAAAAAAGTTGGGGCCTTTTGTGAAATTTACCCTTTTCTTTATTAAAAAATCTAATTTACATTATTTTATTAATTTACCTTTATTTGATATGTTAGAACTATTAATTTTAAATTTACTTAGTTAAAATTATAAATTATAAATTTACTTATTAAATAAGAGTAAATTAGAAATACAGATGATAAAATGTATTTTTCTAATACAATTTTTAAGCGTATAAAAAAAATAAAATAAACTACATATTTGAAACAGATCGACCATATCAAGAACAACAATCTGCCATTCAAACAGGAAAACGCAAAATGTGACGATCCATTTTCTAACGGATATTCATTCCTTCATCATAACAAAAATCTTTATACCGGCCCCAAAAAGGACCAATTCACGGAAAAAAAGGCTCATCTCTCTCTGATAATATCACACTTGATAGACCGGTAATCATATCATCTTTGAGCAAGTTTATTTTTTCTGTTTGTCCTTTGTAATATTCTTATTGTTTTCTTTTTCTTCTTCTGTAGAAGATAAAATTTCCTTTTACTCATTTAAATTAAATAAATATGGAAACAATTGCAATTGAGAGTCCCATCTTCACTAGTCCACCCACACAATCCCAACCAAATGCTAACATGCCACAAACGGTGGACTAACTGGCATTCATCAACAAACAATCACTACAAATTGCAATCTCCAACAGTGCATTGAAAGGTAGGTAGGTCCTTGCAGTACGTCAAACAGAAGACTTCAATTCCTTGCCGCAGCAGGTCCGGAACACGGTTCAACTGCACGATGCATTTCATATAATATATCAAATCATCCACACTTTGTAATGTAACATAACGACGTCAACCACTATATCCAATCCGATGCCATAACAAACCACAAGTAAACTATGGTAGATCCTCCACAAGTTACATTCAGCTTCATCTGCACTATAGAAAACAAACTCCACCCTCCTCACGGACCATGTTGGGGGCAGAAGGCAGTCCTGAACCCGTGCCAATTTGAAAGGGCTCAAACTCTGAAGCTAACATCTTGTCATGAATAGATGATAGATCCCATAGGTGCTCCTTCATCCGACTTCTACAGAATTTTCTACTACTCGACCAAAGCTGCTTCTGAAATTATTTTTATTTCAAAAAGCATGATATGATCCCAAACGCCATAAAACCATACATCATAACCATGCTAATTCATTCCTTCTCAGCAATTACTATAAACACATCGTTCAGTGACCATGACCTTCTCTCATTTTTGGCGGGGGGATTTATCACAGCCTTTTCTGTGTCAGCTAAACGATAACCAATCACAATCTCTCTCCTTTGCCGTGCACGTAGTAGTACTTCATAAAAACTCAATTCCTCACCATCTTCAAGGTAGAAATCTGATCCTCTTATGTGCATCTCATTGCCCTGTTCAAGTCGCAAGATTTCTTGTTACTACAGTTTGATGATACAAGGTATGGACCCCCATAGCACTGCCACAAGTGTTTGACTACCAAACAGGACAATTTTTAAATCGTAAAGTTGGTCACCTCACCCAACAAGGCCAGAAAGGCTTTGTTAATCCGACTCTTTCTGTCATCTTTTCTGAGTTCAAACCATCTAACAGCTATGTGATTTGAACTCAAGGAAATCAAAATACAGAAGAAAACTGGGGTCTTAAACATTGCATATCACATTGTTCTTTGATATGAACCTATCAGGTTGTTGGCTAGAATACCTGGGATATGCGACAGGCTGAAGTTTTCTTGTTTTTCTTTTCTCATGAGAAGAACCCGTTAGTTATATATCATAAAAATCATTAATTAGTATGAGAAACTATGTCTCTTATGTTTTGGTGAAAATAAACTGTTAAAATTTAGAAAGATTTAAGGTTCCAGGATGTGCAAGTCCTTTTCATAATAAAACTAGGACACGGCATATTAATTGATAAATTCATACCTCTTCGGCAAAAAGCTCTTCCAGTACGTCATTAATTTGGCGATCCTCTGCAACCATGGCCAATGCCATGCTAACAAGTTCATTCGATAGAACATAATCACTGATTTTGGACACGGATAGTAGGTTTTTCGTCCTGGGGTCAAGAATTTCACTGATTATGACAGATTTGTCTGAGGCCTGCTGCATTTCCCCGATCCAAGAGCCCTGCGAGAAGCTACCCCGGTGAACCTGAGTAACCATTGCATCTCTATACGGGAGGCGTTTAGCCTGAAAATGCACAATAGAGCTTTCAGATTGTATGTATCTTAACTTGATATATCTTGCACGATCAAAGTGTATCAAGGGTGTCATCACATAGATGGCACCAATATATTTTATTTGGCAACTTTAGTCACAAATTTTGAAATCGATGTTACTTCAGAGACGGTTTTCAGGTGGTCCATGCATGTACGCTTCAAATAAGCATGTATCTTAACTTGATATATCTTGCACGATCAAAGTGTATCAAGGGTGTCATCACATAGATGGCACCAATATATTTTATTTGGCAGCTTTAGTCACAAAAGGAGAGCTTTTGAAATCGATGTTACTTCAGAGACGGTTTTCAGGTGGTCCATGCATGTAAGCTTCAAATAAGCTGGTAGGCATTATATGATAAATAAAAATCATTTACAAGATAATTGTGACTTTTAAGTAGCCATACGGTAGAAACATGGAAACCAAGTAACACATGAAACCTATAAAGGAACTAGTAAACAATAGCATGAACATGGTACACCTCCAGGCTTTAGTTAAACCATACACGTAGTACGGAATCTTGTCATTCTTTCATTTTACTAGTAAGAAAATATCTCCAGAAGCGTGCATTTGAAGCACATGCAAGGACACTGAAGATGCCAAGAATCCTATGACCAAATAGGAAGGGTTGTCAATGCGTATTGAAACTACATGACTTTGAAGATAAAGCTGAACAACTCAATACATAAATTTCTAAATTTAATTGCACTGGTAGATTTTTCTATAGTGGGTGATTTAATCTTGTTTGAGTACTCCTCAGCTGATAACAACTAGAGAATGGCAGATTATACTTCTACAAGGACATGAAGATCGCCATCCAATAAGAAGTACCTGGATGTCACGAATCAATAGTAATGTAGCAAGAGATCTGGAATCAGCCTGGATAGCTGAAAGATCGGAACTTCCACTGATTCATCGGCCAAAATTAAAATCTGTATATCAGAGACAATATCAATGAAAAGAAGAGTGATAGTTCAAGTTCGCCAACAGTCATCTTCTCCAAACAATTAGCATAATGACTCTCAAATAAAGCATTCCCTAATAGACGAACTTATCCACTGTGCATATTATTTTGCAAAAATATGCTTTGGGGACACCAATTTTGAGAAGTTTCTTTGTCTAAATAGTATTTTCCGCCGTCAATGCTATCCACGTAAGATGATTATCTTAGAAGACATAGTACTTGACATACCGAATCAAAAGATTCCAATGGAAGACTTTCCAGATGACGCCTTATAACTGCATTTCCTTCACGGTTGACCAGCGATATATTTATCAGCCGTCTCGTGTCAAGGCCACCATCAATAAGCTTTTTATCTCTCTCCTTTTCAGGTACCTCATTGAACATCCAAACTTCAGATCGGAAGAGCGTCGTGCTAAGAAGGCATCTAGTACCTAAAACAACGAAGCAGAGAAACAGAAACGGAAAGCGTTGTTTTCAAGTTGCAACCAAGGGTAAAAAAATAATCATATTAAAGATCTTGAAGGAAAGGCTGCATGCTGAATCATTGCCCGCCAAGGATAAAAGGAAATTATATTGGCATGTGACCAAAATTAATAAACAAAACCCTGCAGGTTAAGTTCTGGAAGCTTCCAACAGACTTTCTTGTATGATTACCATTATCATATCTTCCATATCTCTCCGCCAACCACAAAGAAGTATCTTCTCTGTAGACTTTGGAACAACAACTTCCTTGGGCAGGTCTCCTCTCCAAACCTGCAGCATCCAGGTGAAGAAGAAAAGTAATCAGGAGCTTTGATCGATAGAGCTTACCACAATCATATCATCAATGTCCCGTCTCCATCCACAAAGTAGAATCTTCTGTGGCTTTCTTGCTGGTCGGGCAATGTGTATGAGTGTTGCTTCTTTGACCTGAATAACCAAATTAATTATGCATCTGTAAGTTTTATTCAAGGTATGCCCCACGCACTTGAATTTCATGGTCAAGACCATCCCAAGACCATTCTCTCAAGAGTGACCAGGCCACCTTTTGATTTATGATTTTTGTTTCCTCCTGTTTCTTGGAGCTTACTCTGATGATACATTACGTGATGCCGTAATATGAAGTTTTCAAAATACAGCATCATGTATTATCAAAACTTATGAATTTAGATAACAACAGAGACTAGAAAACTGTAAGTTTCACTACGACAACAAGCACTAAGCCAAATCAGCCTAATGTCCATCTCACCTATTTATAATGACAACATAGTGTTTCTGAATGACCAAAGAGATCGGAAGATTTGTAGATAGCATCACTTAGAACAATGAAATTAGATGGACATCACCCAAGCTGATTTTATACCAGAAAGTGTTCACCACAGCTTTTAACCATTCAGTACTACTCACAAGAGTTGCATTGCAGTTTTTAGTGATTTTTTGGGAAGTCAAATAACATATTTGTTCAAGTTTTTTCTAGAACTTTTTTTATCTTAAAGTCACCCACTATCTCAATGATAGCTGGGATTTCACCTTGGTTGTGCAATATCAATTTTCCAGACTAGGAAAAGTTCATCTCACATACACCTGCATGTAGGTTGAATTGGATGGCTATGTCATAGGCGGGGATCATAATTAAATAAAACACTGCTATGGGCATTCCTTATATGTAGAAAATATTAGATATATCACATTAATCTGCAGAAAAGGTAAGCACCATTGGCAAGGCGGATGGAGCATAGGTGTCATCATCCTCTGCAATAACAAGAATCTCATCTCCTTGTTGCAGTATATACAAGTCATCAGGATTCAATATAATTTTTCCACCATGTGATGCTACCTTCACTCCACAAGGAATAGCTTCTGGGAAGCTAATTAAAACATCCTCAAATGGCATGCCATCCAACTGTGGCCATCTTTTGATGTAAAACTCGCAATTTTCAAACCCAAGAATGTCCTCCCATATCTGCAACCACCAACTAAACAGCAGAGAATAAGAGATGGTGGAAAGGCACAAAAATGAAGCACAGCCTTGTGTTCAGCAATTATATGCTCAACATATATGCAGGTCAATGTTAATTACCAACTTATAATAATATATGCCTATGCAATTTAATAAGACTGCTAATTCAAAAACTAATATAAGAAGAAGCTGACCTGGGCAAGTCCAGGCTGTCGAGCACACTGAATCATCAGTCTACCAATTACATCATGCGCTACAACAGTTTCAACAAGATCCCCACCCACAAGCTTTACTAGGACTTCATTATCAAGGTCACTCATTTCAACTACTATGTGCCCCCGGAGACCTTCTTTAACTCCTGTCAGGCTCAATACTGTCCTTAATGCACGAGCATCACTCTGCATCCATAAGTAGTATATATCATCATCTGCTCAAAATTGTCAGAAGCTAGATGGATGCATTGCTTGGTTTAGCTAACCTGATCAGCATTACCATCTTCAGCAAGGACAACAATAGCTCGAGCCTTGGAGACAGATACCTGCAGAACTCTTCCAGTTAGATGCCCAACTAGAGTAATGATAAATGAAAACTAGTTTGAGATTAAGTGAGGCTCAAGTGGGTTGTTTATCCATGATGAGAACGCAACTCTTGCTATACAAAAGTACTCAGCTGAAAAATAAATAAATGCATAAATGAAATAATTATAATTAAATGATTTACCTTTTTTAAGTCAGCTAAAATCAGGGGGCTTCCGCTTCTGCAGATAACAGATGTTCCTCGAAAATCAAACTCCATTTTGGCAATGTCAAGTTCCATCTCTTCTTTGTCCCGTTCAGCCATTATGACAACTATCCCTCCGCCCAAGCTCTCATTAGCTATGGCAAGTTGATTCAAAAGTGATCCCTGAAGATGGACTATAAATGTCAGTTAATAAAGCCATCATTTTTCTCACAGCCTCACAGGTCTACGAGAAGATTAAATAAGATGTTGATGCTTTAAAAACGCGTCTGATATATAATGGAAAGCTTATTAACCAAGGACCTACCAATTTGTCACTCCATCCAAGAATAAGAGTATGGTTTTTCTCTACTACTTCACTTCTTCCCTTCCGTAGTGAGTCGAACTTCTCAGAAATTGCATCAGAAACAAGTCCAAGCATCATTGCAAATATAAGCATCCCGCCAAAACTAATGGAAACTGAAACTAGCCTGGGGCCCAGGCCTTCAGAATTTGCATGATTCCCTGAGTCGGCTACATATGTCCAAGATAACCAAAGGCAATCAGCTAAACCATCATCTGTCACGCCAAAAAGTGCTAACCCACCTAAACCAATCACTAGTAGAGTGGCAATCAACAAGGCCAGGGGCTTAGCATAAGGATTGACTGACAAAAATACGTCAACCCTGTAAGCTAGTTGCTTGTTTAAAGATACTTCTTCTGCATTATTGTCGGAGGATTTTCTTGAATTTGAGACATACTCAACATACTTGAAGAAAAGAAAAGGGAGGGACAGCAATGTAACAGAGAAGGCTAAAGCTGCAACTTTCAATTTTTTGCTAGGGGTGGCTTTATCAATATCTTGTGGTGATGAATAGATAATATCCACAGAATCCAACAAATCACAAACTTTTACTCTGGCATTGAGCTTGGAAACCTGATCCTGCAAAAACGGAAGAAATAACATTGGACATGAAATTAGAAGAAATCACTTACAACAATACAAAAATGTAATTTATAAGGAATGCTTTTTCACACATGTGGGACCTGTTAGGAAGACAATCTAGATGCCCCAAAATAACAAAACCTTTAAAAATATCGAGCAGTGCTAATATCTGTCACATAATCAACTATTTTTCCAACCTGATATTTATCATACACACTAATTATATTGATATACTATAAGTTTGGAGGTATACTACAAAAAATTTCAGCTGGCTTGCGGAGGAGGAAGAACAAAACAGAGTTGCTCTTTTTTGAATCTCATTACCGGATTCATATCACATCAAGTCTTTATTGGAGGTTCTCAGAAAAACACGTGGCGATTAATATCAAATATTCAACAAGAAGCAAATCCTATTAGAGGTTCTCAGGAAAACACGTGGCTATTTATATGTTTACCATTCTAAATTGAAGAGAATTTGAGAGGAGGTGGGCTGGCCTAAACGAAAAATACAAGTTCACATTTATGCAAAGTTAATGAGCATTCACCTAAAATGAGATATACAATTACCTGTAGCTCAATAATCTCACTATGCAAATTGAAGTTCTTGTGCACCAAGGACGAAAACACTGTTACCAATATCTGCAGTCAAATAGATCCCACCAATTAAAACTTTCAAAATAGTTACATTATCACCTCTATGTGAAGAAAATACTTACATGTGAAAATGAAGAAAAAGAATTAGGATTTCAGATAAGATGGAGGCTATAGCGGATAAAGATAAGAAATGCACTTGGTTCTCATGAATTTCTATTGCCATATGGAAGTATTTGAGCAAAATGAGTGAGTTATAGTAGATGAACTTATCAGAACAAAAACTTGAAATTTATCAGGTGAATGAAAAGGTATGTATGGCCTAAAAATAAGAACTTTATGGTAGTTCAAATTATAAAGTATTACACTTATGAATCATATTAAAATTATCGAAAACAGTGATTGATCAGATATTATGACACAAATAATATATCCAAATAACCTGTACAGTTTTACATTAGGTTGGTCTGCTATGATAATCATTTATCTGCTGAAATGATTGACGAGAATATTGAGAATATAAACAACAATACAAGTCGTTTCAGTGATTTAAAAGTAGAGGGTGAGGTTTGGCTCTCCAAATTTGGAGAGCTAAATCCACCCTCTAAAATTTAATAGTTGCAAGTTTCAATACTCCTTTCCTGGTTTAACAAGAATGTGCTTAATTCTATTGGTCATTTACATATAGAAGTACGAATACTAATTTAAAATGAAAAATAAAATACATGTTTCTTGAAAAAGGTAATATAAAGAGTCAAAAATAAAGAGTTTGTTGGAGAATGTCAGAATTTTTCCACTTTAAATTTAAAAATACCCTCTAAAAAGTGGAATATACTCTTTTAAATTAAAGAGTCTATTGGAGATGCTCTAATAGAAGACTAAATTGCTGAATTGATATGGAATTACGGTGAATTGATAGACATTCGAGATGTCTATCTCTCTCCCAAGGGACTTCCCCACTTTTGCCTAATTCTCTAGCCAACCTCAAATGTATTTATAAATAGAATAAGGTTTATTGTGTAAATATTTATGTACTTATGTATAGAAGCTGTAATTATAATTCAATTTTGCATAATGACTGGAATAGTAGTTGACCTATTTATAGTTTTCTATCTGAAATTAGTTTTGTACAATTTCTTACGCTTTCACAGATAGCTTCTCATTGTAATTTGTTGATGTTTAAGTTCTATTTACATGAGTTGGATGTCCTTTTACAATGCCAAAACATGACGGGTTAGTATTAACAGTCCATCGAAATTTCTAAAAATGAAACATCTTCATGCATTTTGGTCCGTTGTTGCTGAATAAGAGGCTTCAGGTGTCGGCCTGGCCAGGACGCTGAGACTGAATTATTTTTGTTAGTAGAATGGTTGTACCACTCTGCCTCTCTGCAACGCCACTCTCTATACGCTCTATGTTTACAACTACTTCTGTTTCTTTTTCCCATAAAGTTGTCACAAGCTTCTATTAGTTTTTCGTATATTCTTTTTAGCTAGAGGAGAAAGAATAAGCCAGCTTACCGCAACGGTAAACGCCAATTGCCACCGAACTCTTAGCCGGCCACTCGGAAAACCGGCAAAACTCTTCGCAGAAGACTTCGTTTTATTATCCTGAGCCTCATATTTCGCCAGCGAAGCTGCATCATCTTCCTTATTAACACTACTAGCATTATGAGGCGGCGTACGAGAATTGTCGTCCCGCCCATCAAAACCAAACTCAAAACGCTGTCGTCTTAATCCGGAATACTTAGAAATAGGACCGGAAGAATTAGAGTCTTCGCGTAAATTTTGCGACTGTAAGGGCGTCGATTGGAATTGAGACTGCGTAGTTTTTGCAGAGCGTGGATAACTGGAGAATCTTCTCCTTCTCGGGGCCGTACGGAAGTCGCGGTGGTGTGAGTGGGTGGAAGAAGGTGAAGGAAAAATCCAGTCTCTGGTGGCGGTGATGGTAGCGCCGGAGGCGGAAGTCGGAGAAGAATCGGCGTTAAAGGACATCCTTTGAGTTAAGCAAATTGCAGGGAATTTTGACTAGGTGGAAAAGTTGGTTTGTGTACTTTCGACGAGTCACCACAGAGACCAGAAAAGCTGATTTAAAAAGAATGGAAAATTACAAAGGAAGGGACAGATAAAATGGACAAGTGTCATAAGTGATTAATATTAATGTAAAAGTGATGTGATGTGTTGAAAAATAAAATTTTACCACGTGTCAATTTTGTTAAAATTTATGTATATATTTTTGTTTAAATAACACAACACATAATTAAAGGAGCAATGATGATTCAGGGAAAGGGAAAAGAAAGCTTTGGGGCATACGCGTATATTCGCATTGTGTTTGGCAACTCACCTTGATTATAATTTGTCACACGGTATCATTTTATTAGTTTCACTTTTTTCAAAAAGTCAAAAAGTAAAAGTATTTAACTTTTTACAAAAAATAACTAATAAAATGATGTCACGTAACAGATTATAATTCAACAAAATAATTTATGAGTTGGCAAACACTTTCAATTTTTGTTGAGAGAAAAATCTCCTTACAACGGTTGATTATTATTATTATTAGACCGTTAGGCAGTAGTTTCCACATGTAAGAGAGAACGAAGGAAGAAGGTCAGCAGAGGAGAGAATTGGAGAAAGGAAGGTCTGAGGACGGATGGACAGTCATATATAACAATTTGAGACTAGTAGGAGAAAAGTCTCCCTTACAGTCGACAATTATTATTACCGTTATGTCTTTATGCGATGAATCAAAGTATAAAATTAATATAATGAAAAAGAAGAAAGATATTACGTCCTCCATCCCACAAAAGCATTCCCCTTCCTATTTTTCACATATATTAAAAAAATAGTTGCATATACACCATTACTTTTACTAATGACACCACATTTTAAATACACAATAATCAAAGTGCAATTATGATGAATACACTATATTTTGTTTACAAATATAACTCTAACTCTGAAAAACAAATAAAAATAAATAAATTAAAGAGAAAAAAATACACAATTATCTTCCTCAAGAAGTTCTCATATCCTAATTTTCCCTGTAACTTTTTTTCTCATCACTTCGATCTGCCATGGAAACTTCCACCCTGCTCTCGTAAACAATTCGTTCTCCACCCCCCCCCCCCAATTCCCTTCCATTTCCTTTTTTTTTTTTTTGTCTTTCA
>CAVNYN010207677.1:0-21835 GCA_963692815.1 Nyctanthes arbor-tristis | reverse complement strand
GTTTGTTTAGTTTTGTTGAATACAAAGGGGACATATTGTTGGGAAATATACTAGTTTTCCCCTTTTTCAATTCAAATAATCAAACAACAGAAATAGAAAACAAAACGAGCACAGAAGAGAGAAAAACACCAATTTAACGTGGTATGGTAAACCATCGACAACTACAGGAAGAGACTCTTTATTGATAAAGAAATTCCTTACAACCACAAATTTTCTTTATCCTACCACTCTCTTCCTACACAAAACTAAAGCACTCAAAACATGCTGTAAATAATATGCGTAATCAACTTCTCTCTAGCTTTTTCTCTTACTTCGTATCTCTCTATAAACACTCAAAATCAACACAATGCATGGCTGCCCTTTTTTTCTCTCGGTCGTGACTGCTCTCAATTTCCTCTCAATTCGTTTTCGGCCGCCTCACTCTTCATCCATCCATGAGACAAATATATATAATGGACAAAATAAGACCTAATGCTATTGGGCTGCACCCGTTAGCCCAACACATTGGGGGATGGAAATTAAGGGAGGGTTAGTGTGGTTCGAACTAAGGACCTCTCGCCTAAAATATGTTTCAAACTGAGGACCTCTCGCCTGAAATATGTTTCGAACTGAGGACCTCTCGTCTGAAATATAAATATCTATCTACTATACTATAATTTGAACTACAAAGTTGTAGAAACAGTTGAATTTGAATATTTTGTCCAAAAAAAAAAAAAATTGGATTTGAATGCTAAATTTGTGGATGCCCCACTTAGCGAGAGATTCACTCAATAAGCATTAAGCGCTGTGTTCGTCGTAAAAATATTGTAGAAATGATTGGAATTGAATGGTAAAATTGAATACTACTTGTATATGCTGCAAATTATGTAAATAAAAATGACTCGACAATTTTTTGTATTTTTAAACAAAACAAAAAGGTAACATAAAATTGTAAAAAATTTCTAAAGAGAGCTAACATCTCCCTTATAGAATGGAAAAATATCACATGGCCCCCTGTTATTGGGGGATCAAAAGGCACGTCTCCTAATCCCCCAATAACAAGAGACCGTGTGACATTTTTCTAATAATAAGAGAGAGGTTAGCTTTCTTTAGATGGACCGTAAAATTGTATCCACAAGTGTAACATAAATTATACAAGTCCAAACAAAAAGTTTGCATATAATTATGTCACAATAAATGTATATGTACCTTATATTATGACATGGTCTTTTCACTTGTTCAGCATCTATCCTCATTTGCCCAATAAATTAAGATGATCCCAATTCTATGGTTATCATTGAACCAAATTCCATTCATTCTAACAGCATCTTATCAAATTTTCAAATACTTCGGTGCATAAATGTTTTCTCTCTATCTCCTCTGTTTTTCCCTTTTTTTGGGTGGTATTCGATAAACCATTCATTCAAGGTTGTAAATCTCGTCTTTAGTTGAATAATAATTTAAAGATTTCGGCTCAATATTGACTCGTTGAGAATGTAATTCACACGCCTTTCGTCGAATAATAAGCACCATAATGAAAGAAGCCAATTACAACAAAACCAAATTACGTGCCCCAACCAGAAATTCGTCAAAAAATGCTTTGTTGTCAAATGATAATTGTAAAAAAAAAAATTTAATATACAAATTAGTATTATCTGTATTTTCGGCACACCCTGATATCTACGGCTAGCTCCACCCTTGACCTCAACTTAATTAGCCCAACGACATTGAACTGAAACCGAATCTCATAATTAGTAGGTAGCGTTGTAGCTAGCAAGCCTAGCAAAATCTAACCCAAATCTTGTCCATATATCTATTGACGAATTCGTCAGTTTTCAAGCACTTAATAATAATCCCTATACAAGAAGAAGTAGTAGTAATAATTAATGAATGGAGAATGATGGTATGCACATTGTAGCTAGGAAAAATTAATTGGGGAGCAATGGTCCCTTTTGGGGGTGGCCCAAATTACACATAAATATATGGATTCACTCATTAAACTTTGCCTAGGAACACTTCCTTTGAGGTTGCATGCACATGATCCTTCCTTTTTCACATCACTTGATTGACAATTTTTTGCCTTTTGTAAGACTAAAGTCCCCACATTCATGAGTTGTAAGAGATTGGTATTTCTTCCTCTCAAACCCAACTTGCCTTTTCATTATTTTATCTTTCACAATAATAATAATAATGGGTTCTTTGGCTTAAATTATTGGGGTCCTCTTTGAATCCTACATGTTTCCTAGTTGCTAGCTTTTCATCACTAAAATCTTCATCTCCTCACTTTGAGAGCGTGTGGACTTGAAAAAAAATAAGATGATTTTATGGATTGGATGGTACTTTCTTGGCAATTTTGACCGAAATAAATTCTGAGAACAATACCGTTGGTGATGTTTCAGCAATTATCAATGTCAGTAGCATTGGAGATAGTGGTACTTCAGCAATAGTCCATGTCAATGTTGAAATATTAATAGAATCAAGGCTTTTCTTTTTATTAAATATCTATATATATTATAAAGTGGAATAGTTGGTTCCCGCCTAAAATTTCATGCTATTTTTGAAATTTTCTTTTTACTTTTGTCAGATTTGGGAATTAGAAATGAATTAATGACTTCTTGAAAATTGAGCATGTAAGCCGGTTTTAATGGCAATGATTCACGTGCAAATTTGTATTGGTTAGAGAAACCTTCTTGAGAAGGGAAAATTTGTGGATTTTGCATTGGTCAAAACTCAAAGGAAAAATTACTTGAGAAGTTTTTACTCTTTGAAAATTGAAAGGTTGCATCAAAACTCGCACAAGACATTTGAAAAGCACCCATCCAGTCACAGAATGTTGGTAAAACTTCAATTGGTTTTTCCTTTCCCAAATCACACAAAGGGGGGGGGAGAGAGAGAGAGAGAGAGGGCCGACGACAATTGAGTTCTCCGACAAGTTCTTAGATCAAAATTACAAGTATAGATAATTTCCGGTTGCAGGGATTGGCTCTCTGTTATGGGTTTTGATTGTTGGGGTTCAGGGTAGTGCTGTTCGTGTTCCTGTGATGTGTGTGGCCTCTAATCCGACAAAACCTTATGTGGGAAATTGGTGTGTGGGTTGTATATGTATTGAATGGTTTTGGATTTCTAATAAGAAATAAGCCTCTGATTCATTAGAAAGATAAGCAATTATTTGTGAAGGAAACTAAAGAAGAAATGTGTGCTTTCCATTATCTCTCCGATATGTTTGATTGCTCCTACAGCGGTTTCACGCATAAGAAATATATATTATATATAATAAGAGAAAGGTGACTTTTCTCGCTCATTTTCTGGCTCTATAAAATTTCTAGTTGTGTCATATTTCTGGCTCTATAAGGTTTCTAGTGATATCATTATTTCCTTGTTTTCTGTATTTTTTTATCTCTTTTTTTTTTGGAAATTGTTACGCTAATTTATTAAATGATATTCACTTTTCCATTTATTAACTCATATCCAATTATCAATTCACGGTATTTTCTTTAGCCAACTATTTTGAATTAAGAATATGTCACTTATCAAATCGAACATGAAATTAATTATGAGTTCTATTTAAAAAAAAACAAATAGTAATCTTTATAATTCGAAAACGCATGCATAGTACATCTCTAAACGAATAAATTTCTAAAAATCTGTAACATTATTGTAAATTTCGATTTTTAATGATTTTTGAAGAAGTTTTTATATGCTTATTGTAGTACAATATTCAAATTTGATTTTTTTAAAATTATAATACTCCAATTTGTCAATTCTATAATTAATATAAATTGAAAATTTTCGATAATTTCCCATCTATATATAATATATATTATTATATATATAATAAGAGAATGATGGCTTTTCCCGTTCACTTTCTGACTCTGTAAGATTTCTGCCTCTATAAGATTTCTGGTAATATCATTTAATTCATTTTTTTGTATTTTTTAATCTCTTTTTTTTTTGGAAATTGTTATGATAATTTATTAAATGATATTCACTTTTCCGTTTATTAACCCATATCGAATATTCATTTCACGGTATTTTCTTTAGCCAACTATTTTGAATTGTGTCACTTATCAAATCGAACATGAAATTAACTTGGAGTTTTATTTCAAAAAAAGCAAATAGTAATCTTTATAATTCGAAAACATATACATAGTACGTCTCTAAATGAATAAATTTCTAAAAATCTATAACTTTATTGTAAATTTCAATTTTTAATGATTTTTGAAGAAATTTTTATATGGTTATTATAATACAATAATTAAATTTGATTTTTTCAAAAGTATAGTACTCTAATTTGCCGATTCTATAATTAACATAAATTGAAATTTTTTGATAATTTTCCATAAAATAAAAATTTCTGTTTGTCGTTTTAAATATAGTCTTACTGTATTTGGAGTTACATTATTTATTTGGGAGATGGATCGCATGTTAATACAGTTGCACTGTAATAGTTGTTCAACAATTTTTAAACATTTTACTTTTATTGAATCACCCCAATTAATTTTTATTTATACATGCGTAATTAACTGGTGCTGTAATTCAAACAAGTGCTATACTGGTTAGGTGTTTCACATTTTAGACAGGAAGTCATGGTTTGAAACACACATGCCTCTCCCTCCCCTATACTTATTGTATAAAAAAAAAGAATTAATTAGTACAAAAAGTGTTACCGACAAAACAATTTCAATATAATAGAATGGTTATAAACACTTATATCTCATAATACTAATATGACTCAACTAGCTGTATTAATAATTTATATGAAATTTTTGTATAAAAATTTATTGACATTTTTTATTAGAGTAATTATATGGAGAATATGTTTATCTTATATGAATAAATGATATTGGTTCCCCTCCGTTCCCTTATATCCAATGTATAAAAAAAAAAGAATTAACTGGTGCAAAAAGTGTAACTGACAAATAAATCAAAATATGATATAATGGTTATAAAAATTTATATCTCATAATGCTAATAAATTACTCAACTGACTGTATTAATAATTTACTAAATTTTTGTATAAAAATTCATTGACATTTGTTATTAAAGTAAGATCGGTAGACATGTTTATGATATGAATAACTGATCTTTGTTAGTTGATAAACATGAATTGGTTGTTTATATGCAAGTAGTGAATTTGAAGGCCTACAATCATCCAATATATAGTTTACAACTAAACATGTCACTTTTTCATATCTAGATAAATGTCTCCCTAGAATTACTACGGTTATTATTACCTTTAGATCTCGTGCAATGCACATGGTGAGAATTCTTATATAGATAATTACAGGACTATTCTCTCTCCAATCTCCCTTTCATCTATACTCCCAACTTAGTTTTCTACATTTTTCAACTTCTATTTTAAGTTGCTTCAGCTTTGAAGAATTAGTTATTGGAAGGATGTTTGTAGCAGGTGGCTACGGCTTTGCTGGCTATTTTAGATAATTGCTTTAGATTATTTAATTTTTTTTTTTGTAGCAATAGCAAGTTCAAATGCCTAACATACCAGAATTTTGGGATATTTAATCAGTAAAAGCTTTCTTTTTTTTTAGGTTATTATTATTGGTTTAAGTATTGGGCCTTCAGATGATGTTTTGAACGAATTATTAAAATTGCTAGTAATTTGGTTGCACTAATTTTATTGTTTAATTTGTACCTTGCTATGTTCGGAAACTAATTGTTTATTTATTTGAACGTCAGTTCGACAGAGTAAATTCAGTTTCTACACCTTACTTTTTCTTTTAATAGGTCTTATTATTTATTTTTATGTGACTATATATTTATGCCCATTTAAAGGTACCTAATATGTTGTATTTGTACAATGTTTTGGTGTATTAAGCATGCCTATATATACATACGCCTTTATGCGTATGTAAGTTGAGCTTGCATTACCATACGTTCAAGAAGCTACTTCATGTCATTAACAATATAATTTACATTATGAAATAGTCGGCACTAATCAACTCGCGTTTCCAGTAGCTCAATGCAATCTTTTGACTTCGTAATGTGTTTCATTTTCAATGGAAAACATGGATTCTATAGTGAAAAGAAAAACATATGGTAATATTGTTGAGTATAGAGCATGCATGACCTACTTTTCTTGAATATTTATTCATCTACACCCAGTTTGAACATGTGCGGTAGGAAACCTTTCATTTCTAACATATAATTTTAAGAATTAAGATCATACACTTTCCTTGGTGGATTAGTTTCCTCAAATGGTTCTGACTAGATTATCATAACCAAAATACCTACATACGTAAACGGGTGTTGTATCCTTTGCTCGCAAATGTAAACATTATTCCGAAAGTTGTTAAAAATTGTAGATGACGATCTCTGAAGATGTTGATTCAACACCCATACTGCATGTCTTTTGAATTCAAAATAATTTGTAATTATCAAAAGAATGAAAATTTGTTGGAAACTCTTTAAGCATGAAACAAAAAAACAACTCTTGGAGAAAAATGGGGGGATAAAAGGAAAAAGAAAAATGGTAGGATAACCAAACAATAAATATTGCCCAAATATGAGAAACCCATGTCTTGATCAATACATGCATGCAAATTTCCAATTTTCATAGCAAATTTCTTCAACGTGGTATATAGTGTGGATGCAAGAAGAGATAAGAAAAGAATAAATAACTATTCATGGAGATGTTTTAAGAAAATAGGAAATATGGTGGGACGGCCAAACAATGAATATTGCCCGAATATGAGAAATTCATGTCTTGATTAATATATGCGTGCAAATTTCTAATTTTTACGGCAAATTTCCTCAAAGTGACATATAGCGTCAATGCAAAATGGGAAGGAAAAGAATAAATAAATATTCATGGAAATGTTTACAAACATGCATATATATTATAAAATTATAGTAATTCTTTTTTTCCCATAAAATTCACGACTGCTACGTGTAAGGTATAATGTTTACATAAAAGCATCTACATTGGTAGTGTTCAAATAGTTGCTAAAAATATTTATTTTAACAAGTTGTTAGTTTTGTTGTTAAAGTTAAGAATAAACTTAGCACTTTATGTGGTATTATTCCTTTTATTTATTTTAATTAAATTGAGATTGACCCACTCTTTCACTGTTGAATTGATGATTAAATTTAACAATATCTTAGTTAAAATCACCAATGTGGTACAAATTAATAGTTAAATTTAATTTGTTTATGTGTCCTTTAACAATCATTAAAAACTTCATTTTTTGCTTGTGTGAATAATTAATTTTAACACTACCAATGTGGATGAGCTAAGGTTACATATGCATCTATTTTTTTATTTTACATTATTGTGAATTATTCTTCTCGTACATCGCAAGAGTGAGATACTAATTAAAAAAATAAAGAAGAAGAAGAATCTATAACTCCTCTAGATATTGAGTTCACACGATAGTTCTGGATTCACTCATTAGTCATGAGCAAACTGGTAAAAAAATTTGAGGCAAGACAACAAAACAAGCCTTATTAGAGTACGAAGAGAAAAGTAGAGACCTAATTAGAAATTTCTGTAATTTTAATACTTTATTTATTGTACATTTTTATGAAACCTTTATTTATAATTAATTAATAAACTTCATATCTTAAAAATGGTTTTGAAAAATACATGTGATTATATTCTATTATTATCACGACTAGCTACCTTTTGTACCGTGATTTTCTTGCTTTTTTTATTTGGTAAATTTTACTGTAACTGTTCATTTTCTTTTTAACAAAAATTTTTGTGAAAGAACTCAAAAAAGGCTTGAACGTCTGACCATTGGGTTTAACAACTAAACTTTAACCATTTTGTCCATTTGTTTTATTTGTTAATTTTTTACTAATAAATTAAAATACCAAATCTGAAATGTGAATGCTAAAATAAACTCTAATCTATCATAATTCGTTAATTCACCATCTTTACAATGTCTATTGGTGAGTTTAATGTTATTTGAATTTTTTAATGCATTTTACATTTTTTTTGAATTTGTTAGTTTTATTTAGATTTTTTAAAATGAGGCAGGTAACATGTATTTTTTATTATTGTATATATGTATGAAGGATTATATACAAGAATGTATGTTGTATTTTAAACGATCTTAAACTTTACGATTACTAAGTCCATTAAGCTTATTGATTCAATTAATATATACTTTTGTTTTTATATTTTCTACAGTGATATAAATATTATAGATTTATGTTTAACTATCTAATAATATATTTTAATAAATTTTTCTACCCGTGCAACGCACAAGTAGTTTATCTAGTTGTATATATTTTCATATATTTTATAGAATCCACTTGTAATATATAAATCTTCATCGTTTATTTTCATAAAATTTTTTGAACGGGGATTAGTCTAGTTACTATTACATATAAATATATAATAATAAATTATTATTAATGGAGTCTATTTAAATTTTAAAAGAATACAAAATAAAATAAAATTAAAAAAACCGCCTAAGGTTACATATCCTGTTTGATTTAGATTTTTCAAAAGCAATTATTTTTCAAACTCATTTTCAATCACACATCTATCTATTAAAATAATCCTATATGTAAATTAGTAACTTTACTTATTTTTCAACCATGTGTTATCCCAAAAAAATCATTTTTCACAAAATCAACCTTAAAAAGTTTATCTAACACCCTCTAAGCCGTAATTGCCATTTCATACCTTTTTTAACCCCTTAATGCAACATGTTTTCTGAAAAAAATTCTAATACTACACGAATAATCAAGGGCTCATTTTAATAACAAGCTGGGACTTTTGCATCCATATGTTGGTTCTTAATTTCTCCAATGAAGTAGAGTATGATCCTCATTTAAAGATAAATCATATTTGTACATTCAAGATATACAAAATTTGTAAACACTGATAATATATTTACTTAAATGCCCTTTACCAGAACTTTCTTTAAATCACATTTCTTGCGGTGTATGTAAATTGAGGAGGGCTTGTCGCAGTTAGAATTTGCTGACGACATTTCCTTGTCCTCGCAACTTTCCGTTGTTAATTTCCGATGATTCCTCCGGTGGTCGGTAGTTTCCAACTGCCACAACATTTTCGTCGGTAATTCAGTGGTGGACCCAGGCCCAGTAGATGGGTGGGTCGGCATGGTAAGCTGTATAGTATACACAGCTAAACTCTATATATATATATATATATATTTTTTTCATTTGGGGGGCAGCCCACCATGGCCCCTCTTGCCTCCACCAATGGTAATTATAGTCCCCTGTCGAAATTTACTAACAGACATACTTCACGTTAGAACTTTCCGATGACTTCTTTGGTTATCGGAAATATTTAACGGCTTTGCATTTACCATTGGAAAATTTCAATGGATCTTTGGTTGTCGAAAATTTTTCGTTGGTAATATGCAGATAGTAGTGTGTACAAATAGCACTTCGACTCATTAAATACCTAAGTTTTGTTATCACTTTTTGTTTGGCTCTAAAAAAAAAATACAATTACAATGTGCATAGTAGCGGCGTAAGTGCCCACTGTCATACATCCTTACTGAAATGTAGACAAACTCCTATATAAAAGAATCGAATTTTGAACCTTTAAGTCCCAAGGCCTTAGCTTTAGGCCCCTAACAAAATTGGCTAAAGCCTCATTGGTATGTTTTGTTTTCTTTTTATTTGTTTATTTATTTAGTAAATACTGCTTTCCATTTAAAATAATAATAATACCTCCGTCCAATAAAAAATATTCAAGTATTCCTCTTCTGTCCATCTTCCTTTTAAACAATGTAGTTAAACTATTAATTTTATTAAGTACTCCTATTTAATATACATTATTATCAACAAAATAGAATTATTAAAATGGAATAATTAATAAATAAAAGAGTATAATAAAAAAATGATTTTGAATAATTTCCCTATATTATACTATTAAATGAATTTATTTTAATCCCTGTGTAAATAGAAAAAAGCTATCTTTGTAAAATCCCTAAAATTTTTAATCCTAGATTAATAAGTTTCGAATATGTTTTATGAAAAAATTAATCATTGGGTTCTAAAAGTTTAAGATTTAGAATTATTTTAGATAGTGAAAGGACCCTGAGTAACATGAATCAAAGTACAGTAACTTACGACACAAAGTATAATGATTTCTTGAACAATAAACGAGGGGACAATATTTAGCCACGTCACATCTTCAAACATATAGTGCCAAATATGCCACTTGCCTTGTTATAATTGGTGGAACTCAAAGACTAATTAAAAGCAATTAAATTCTAACAACTATAAAAAAGCCAAAGGATAGGAAATTCACCAAGTTTCTCCAAAGACTTCACCTCTCACCATCCTAAAATAACTAAATTCGTCTAAAAATATTGTGGGGGGAGGAAAACCACATTAAAAACTCACAAAATACTTAGTTTTATACTTGAAAAGACTCCTTTCTATATATAGAAAGATTTTAACTTGAAGAATAACTTTGATTAAGGAATATCAAGGTTTTAGAAGCACTTTTACACTTAGAATTATTTAAGGAATCCTTAGGCAAAACAAAGAGGTGAATAACTAACAATTTGATTTCCTTTTTCATTCATGAAGTTTTCACAAGATAAACATGGATATTAATTGAAGTTTTCATGAGATGAACACTGATTGTTATGCATTGTCATTATGTAAACACTATTAAAAAACAACCCTTCAGCGACGGACTTTTTCCAACGAAAGTACATCCGTGGCAAATTTCCGAAGGAATAGTCGGAAATTTTTGATGGAACCAAGTAAACCGTCGAAAATTTCCGACCATGATGTTAGCTGTTAGAAATTTCCGACGGAGAAATTAAGTTGTTGGAAATTTTCCGATGGCTTAATTTGTTCGTCGGAAATTTCCAACAGAAAGATAAAACCAGTTGGAAATTTTCCAAAGGCTTCTTTTGTCCATCGGAAGAACTATGCTTTTTTTTAATTGCCAAAAATATGCTTTTAATTCTCCTTTGTTGTTCTTGAAAATTTTCATTCTTTGTATGTCACGCTTCCAATTTTATACAATAGCAGAAGCAATTAAACACGTGTCTCGAGTCTAAAATCGAGGGCGGGACCTTTCAAATATGGTTCAAAAATATTGAGGCGCTTTTGCTACGCACTCTGATGATTAAAGTCCTCGCGGCCACCCACAACGAAACCTCGGTCACTCGCCGAAGTCTCTATCACATATATGTATTTTCTCTATCTTTGGGACGATCCGGCCACAGAGCTATTAAATCCAATACCTACAAAATTATAGAAGAGGGGGGTGAGTACAAAAGTACTCAGTGAATAACAACATTTATTGGCCCACTCAAAATAATACAGAAGAGGACATTTTTAAGCACAAAGAAGGTCATTCACAAAGATTTGATGATACAAAGCCCTGACACATCACTAGTTTAGCCTCTACCCATAAGCCATACAATTCAATAACAGATCAGAATGACCGAGACCACATAGCAGGGCCATAATATCATAAAACAATTCAGATAGCAGAGCAAACGGGTATATAGAGTCACTAGCAATGGCCAAGAGTAAAGAACGATCATTTATCCAGAGTAATAGTACACCGTCAATCACTAAAGACCAAATACAATTAAGAGAGGGATCCAAGATGCAAGGAGAATAACAAAGCCAAAGGATAGAACCAAGACATGTGTTACTCACAAGAGAAGATGATTTTCAAAGAGAGAGAGAGAGTCAATACACGTGTTACTCACCTCAAATATTTCTTGAATAATTCCAAGTGGAAAATGCCTTTCAAGCCTTAAAATTCCTTTATCAAAGCTATCTTTAGGTTACAATCTTTCTATATATAGTAAGGACCTTTTCTCAAGAGACAAATATGTAATTTGATGAGTTTTTGGGGTAGATCTCCTTCTCAATGGAACTATGGACGAATTTAGGGGTTTGGGAGAGTAAATGGAATGGTTCTGGTATTGAGGAAACTTTTAGGACCCATTAACCATATATATAATAGTTGAGATTCAATTGTTTTTAATAAAATTTGAATTTCGCCATTCACATCTTGACACGTGGCGCGACGTGGCGCCGTACACATATTAAGGCGATGTGGCTAAACATAGTTCGCACCTTATTGCGCGAGAAATCCTTACACTTTGTATTATCTTTCAATTAAGTTACCGTACTTTGATTTACCTTGATCAAGCTCCATAATTTTTCCTTGGATGTTATCTAGGTAACAATCTTTACGATTGATGCAAATCATAGGCAAAATTATTACTATTTATTGTTAAATTTTACGGGATGTTACATTGTAAATATTGTTAATTAAAATTTTCTTCAAAAAATTTGAAGATATATTTTTAATTATCCTTCCAGATCCCTATGCCCCTTTATAAAATAAGTGTTTTAATATGCAAATTATTACTGTCAAAAATATATATTCGATCTGTTAACCGATATAATAGAAAAAAGTTATTCCAAATTTAAAAATGTTACTAATAATTAAAAGTATTATTAACCTTCAATAACTTTTAGAAATGAAATAGAAAATGATCTATATTTGGGCTCTATAATTAACAATGCAACTAAAGTTAGAAAAAAAACATACAAGTATGACAAAGTTAAAAAAAAAGAAAAAAGAACAATTGAAAACATACACAAACAACCTCACAAAGGACATCATTGACATGGAATAGACGCAAACATTAAATATAAACATATCAATTTGCACAATAATAGTTCTATTTATGGGATTTAGAAAGTATGAGTAGGTAGATATCCTCCTCAACTATTGCTATACATATGTGCAGCGTGTGTACACATAATACTAATTTCTTTGCTCTGTTCGCACGTGACTGTACAATGATGTTTATAGAAAGGACCGATTCCATGCTCTCAAGTAATGTTCGACAATCCATTTATTAAAAAAATAAATATGAAATAAAATTTTTAAGTGGTAATATGTAGTTTATCCAAATAAAAAAAATAAAAATAAAACAAAAACTTTAATAATCGATGAATATTTTATTTAGTTTTTTGGTGGTTATGATTTAATACAATGGTTGTAAATAATTTTTTTATTAATTATTTGTTTTTTAAAACAAAAAAATCACATAAATCACATTTTTATTAATAGAATAAAAAATTTTAATAGACAATGAAATAATATAATGCAGAAAACTAGTGTAAAAAAAATTACATTAATTTTGGTATAGGCAAATAAAATTTAGAATATAGCATATATTTAAATATAATAAAAAGTTAAATTAAATAAAAGCCCTAATGTTTTAAAATGAAAATTTTATTATTTTTAAATTGCCAAAATTATCGCATATTCATTATATATTGTTTGTGGCAAAATGATAACAAACGTGTGAGCTGGCCTTGCGGTTGGGAATTGACTCCCCAACCATAGGTCATGAGTTCAAACCCCATCCTTTACATTCTATGAGGAGAATTAATTCGTAGGTCGCGGGTTACGGGTCAGGCGGCTCAACAGGTCACGGGTTAACTGTTGTGGGGTCTTAGTAGGCTATCGGGTCAAACATGGGTCCGCGGGCTAATGGGTCGGGTCAATTAAAAAAATTTCAAATAATTAAAAATTTCTAGTGTTCGTCGAAAATTTCCAATGGTGACATTTCCGTCGAAATATTCCGACAATTGCTATGGTCTGTCAGAAGTTTCCGACAAATTCTGACGGATACTAAAATTTGGTCGAAACTCATTAGCGACGCAACCTTCCCCGACGGTGTTTCTAACGACCACTTTTCAATCGATATTGACCTTTAGCGATGGAAGTTCCTGTCGATGAAGAACAGTTTTTTAGTAGTGAAAGGAATTGATTTATTGCATTTGGATCACTAGTTAATACTCTACTCCTTTTGTTTTGCTATGTAGTATGCTATGTGTAATTTCCCCATGCTAAGAGCTGCCTGGTAATACCGAGATAAGTAATAAATAGTATGGCGGCTTATCTTTATGGCCTATGTGAAAATTCTGGTAGGGGTCAACCAAGATTTGAATATTGATCCACTTGAATATACATGGCTATGATTGATCTTATGTGCGCTCCGGGTAGTAGTTTAACTCGTAATAGGACCCTTTTATGCAGCCACAAAGCTTTGCGCAATTCTATGATTTCTTGAACTTGTGAATGAAAAGGAGTTTCTTAAACGAAAGTTGAATCAAAATATTTTGTTACTCACTGAGTATTTTATACTCACTCTCTTTTCTACAATTTTATAGATGATCCAACACATGATATTTAGGAAGCAAGCCATGAGTTTGAGCATATACGCGAAGGGGAGTAGAGTTGTGCATGTAGAAGGGAACCGATCTTTAGAGCTATGAGAATGCACTTCGATTATAAATATATCTAGGAACAATACATGGACTCAATAACTTTTGTGTTAATAAGTGTGCCTATTTCTATATATATATATATGTATATGTATATATTTATGGCTTATGATCTATAAGACAAGATGATTGTATAACTTTTATATTGATCAGAAGCTTATCTTTTAATGTAAAAGTTTTCTAATCGCTTATCTCGGCTAGATAATCAATAAAATAGCCTTATAGGATGTTAAACAATCTAAAGATTAGAATAATTTGTTCATTTTATACGTTCCATCCTCGCTATTCATATGAAAGCTTCCACATTCAAATTTATTAATCTATATAAGTAACTAAATAATATGAGATAAGATAGCGGGGCGTGGCAATCTTTTCTGACAAAAATAGTAATAATATAAATATTTAGATTGAATCGAGTTCAGAAGTTTCGGATTGTTAGAGCATCTTCAATGGGAAAGGGTCAATTGGAGCTTATTTGGCAAAAAATCAGACAATGTCCAACAAAGGTGGCATGGTGTCTAGCAATTGACAGTCCAGCCCTCTAAATCTCTCTCCAATGTTTTTGGGTCAATTAATAGTGGAGAGAGAAAATAAAAATAAAAAAGAAAGAAGTCATAATAAAATATAATATTTATTGTGAGTTGACTGTTAAAAACTGGTCTAAATCCAAATCTTCTCTTGCACATGGTCTGCAATTATTGTGGTACAACTCAGTTGGACATTGTTCAACTCAACATGCATTGGAGCTGTTTTTTTGTGCATCAAGTCTATTTTACTGATGTGACTCACTTTTTTTTACCACCCACAAGAGCATTGGAGATGCTCTTATGGAATCTAGTTAGAGTCTCCCAGTAGGCAGTAGCTCAAGTCTACAATTGAGCATCGGTGTGGCTTGTACACCAGACATATGTAACGCTTTAGTTATGCCATGATTCTTCTTTCTAGTCATCAATAAATGCATGCATTGGAGGGTGAATGAGGTATGCAGAACATGTGCAGGCCCCTTCTAATGGGAAAAATCAAATTTAATGAGAATTTGGTTCATCCGATTGCACGCGTCATGGACACATACCGTGCCCTTGGGCCTTGGAGGAACGAGGCATTGATAATTTTTTTTATCACCCGGCTCAAGCAAGATTTGAAAGAACAAAATGAATCCGTAAAAGATCTATGTATTGACCCCGGAGCTGTGGTGCTCTGCTTTCGTTCGATCTTTTGATGAGATCATAATTTTCCACTTGCATTGCCTAGTTGTGCCGCTCTCCTGGTAATTCAACGTCTTAATTTTTTTTATTTTTTTATTTTTAATTTTTAATTTTTCTGTTTATTCAAGGTAGAATTCAAATGAGTGTCTATCTTGGTCTTCATTCACTCAAAAGAGCGGGAAAAGCATCTTGCCATTTTTCAAGACACCAGAAATAAGATATCATTAATTCAAGTTGAGTGTTGTACAAATTTACTAAGAAACTTGATCAAGCTCTGACTAAGGGGCTTGATCAAGTTTTGTAGTGGGACTGGAGTGTTGTACGTGTAGTCACATATTCTTAGACATTGGAATAAAGTGGCCACAATCTGGCCACCTTTGCTACCTTTTTTTTCTTATGATTTTCTTGAGCTAATTATATTCCTTATTTTATTTTCTCTTCAGTTGGAGAGGATTTGAGATGAAATAAAAGATTTGTGCTCGCACACACATATGCATATATATATATATATATGTGAGTTATTAGAAATTAGTAGTTTTACGATACTTTTTGAGAGGGGTCATTATGTCACATCCCTTCTCATATGAGTGCATGGATAACAATAAATAAAAAACACATGGGTATGTCTAATTACAAGCATGGAATTTAATTAGAAAGAAAATATTTTCCTGTCAATTGAATTATCTATAATCGAATTCCATAGAAAATACGAAATTTGGTAGAAAACTCCATTTTCCATGAAAAATCTTTGCCAATCAAACACGCTCTTAAAAAGATAAAAATGAATCTTCTTGTTACATTCCTCCATCTATCAATATAGTGCATTTAGATTATGTTTGATTGGCAATGACTTTTCATTGAAGATGAGGTTTTCTACCTAAATTTCTACTTTTGTAGTGTTTGATTCACATTTTTTTTATGGAAATTATTTTCTATCTTTTGGTCGTGTGATTACATTTTCCTTGAAAATAAGAAAAATATTTTCCTATGTTGGCGTGGATTTTTTTATTTTCTAGGTAATTTATATTTTTTCTTAGAAACTTCACTTCCAATCAAATATGTTGCTTCCGATCTCTATAAAATTTAATTACCAGTAATTCAATTGACAGGAAAATATTTTCTTTCCAACTAAATTCTATACTTGTAATCTAACACACTCTTAGTAAAAAGAACTACTTACCTCAAATGTTATTTTGAAAATGATCTTGGGTTAGATGCCCCGTGCCAAACGCCTATATGATGAGAGATCACGTGAGTTCTTAATGATCTCCCATTATATGCCGTCACAAGTTTATGAGGATTTCTAATGATCTCCCTCCATATAGGTATCTGACTGTATAGTCTCGCTAAACATTTAACAGGAGATCATAACTAAATGTTATTTATTTTTCAAAAGTTAGCTCGTGTCTCATGAAATTTTCTAAGGAGACCTCAACCCTCAACCCCAACCCCCAATCACATGCAGCCACGTGATAATTTTCACTCCGAAGGAGAGAGGTAACCTCTCTATAGCCGGACCGCCCGTCTCACTACAAAAGTTATAAAACTTTTTCGAAAGTCATTTTAAATACCATGACACTAAAATTTACTCAATAGTGCACCGAACTTATGGAAACATTGCCCCCTTATCTCTTTCTTCTTTTTTTATTTTTTTATAAATGGAAGAAGTTTCATTTATTCATATCATAGCAAGTAGCCGAACAAAGGGATAGAGAAATTTTGTCAATCCAATTACAACAAAAATCAAAGGTAAGAGAATGATTAGCAATGGCGTGGGCAATTCCATTTGTCTCACGATAAATGAATTTACAAAGTCCACATGGCAAAGAAGCCAAGAGCGATTTAATCTCGTTGAAAATAGATGCATTAGGGTGATGTTCTAAATTCGCGCTCAAGCTCTGGACGACTCATAAGCAATCCATCTCGACCTCATGGATCTTCAAATTATGCTCAGTAACAAATTTCAGTCCCTGATGTAAAGCCAATGTTTCAACAGCCTCCACCGGCAAATATTTCAACTTTTATGAAAAATATTTTACTTAAAATGGGGGTGGTAATTGATTTTTTAAAAAAATAGGTGAAACTGTAGTTTCAATTCTATTTGTCAATTAAACACATAGAGGTAGAAAATTTTCATGATTTTGACATTTTCCATAAAAAAGTTTTCTAATCAACAGGCACCCCAACAATTTTAGCATATTATCAAAGTGGTATAATATTGTTTCAATCGATTGATATGTAGTAATAAGGAAGACACTTGACTATATGAAGTGAAATTGTCCAAGCAACAAATATTTAGTGATGTTATGATACTAGAAACATACCTGAGCAAGTATTTATTTTTTATTAACTGAATGGTACGGTAATGTGTGACCTAAATATTTGGAAATCCTTTTGAAACTCAGTAAAATATGCCCCGTGTCTAACTCGTTGCCCTAGAACCAAATTTCGGATCAAAAAGTTGTATCATTATATATATATATATATATTTTAACGACTGAACTATTTTTTTAGTGTGAAGTGTCATTATCGCCTAACTAATTGTTAATATAAGTAGAAGCGGCGGTTCCATTCTTTTAAAGAAAGTGAAGTGATTACTCTGCGTTGTGTCATCATTCTTCCACGTTCGGGTTTCATTATTTGACCGCAGTCTCCCCATTTGACTCCAAGCCATTGGGTCCCTCGTAATTGACGTTGGAGCTAGACTTGGCCAAGCGGCTCATGAACGGAAAACTCGGCGAGTCAGTTTGGAGAGATCGGAAGAGCGTCGTGAGAGCGATTGTGAATACCCGTTCAAATTGGCAAGTTGGCTCTACTCGAACTCACTTGCTCATCAAAAACAAGAGCTCACGAGCCAACTCGGCTCACAACTGAGCTTCAATACAAACATATTTTCAACTCATTGGGCCGAGCGCAAGCCCAAGTCCAACACGAACACGGCTCGATGAGCTGAGCTTGGGTCACCAAGCTGTGTTGCCAAGTTTAATTGGAGATGTAATACTTGATTCGTGAATATATGAAAGGTTAGGGCAAAAAAGTAGTGGGAACAAAGAAAAAGAGATAAAATTATGCCAAATTTAAAAGTTTGGAGAGTTAGAATGGAATTACAACCTGTCATTTAACATAAAAACTAACGAAAATGATAAAATTCATAAATATATGAAAGATAAGATATAAAATAGCGGAATAAAAAAGAATTATTGTATCAAAGTTAGAAGTTTGGTGACGAGAAATGAAAATGACCCTTTATTGTCTTTTTTTTTTTCTTTTTAAATACAAAACTACCCTTTATTATAATAAGGTAAATTTCTTTGCAATCCGGCTACAAAGCCTTATCTCCTATTAAGGAGCCTTATGGCTTACGTGGCGGAAATCTAACAAAAACGGCCCTACACACACGTCTTGACTTACCAAGAGGATGTCAATCAGGTTAATATAAGGGGAGAAGCTCATTTTAATAATAACATACTCTATGTCGCATAAGTATAGACTTGTTTTCCATTTTTTTTTAATTTTATGTTCCAAATATATAAACTTGTTTCTTTATTAAAAAGATTAATTTGTATTATTTTCCTATAAGTTCTATTTAATACTTATAGCTCTTAGATTCTACTCATAATTAAATAAAAGGTAAATTAGGAGCATAGTTTGCAAAATTATCTTCCTAATATAATTCTTAGTGCTTGTAAAGACTTAAATAAGTCTAAACTCTAAATATATGGGACGGAGGGAGTATATAAAAATAGAAGGAATTGCAAAAATTTACAAAACTAAGGATTTTTTTGCAAAAATGTCATATATTCTGACCATTTGCATTTGTGGCCAAAACAAGTTTTTTACTTAAGTATTCACGAAGAAAGTTTATTTTTTTGACTATTAGAAAGGGGTTGTGGAGAGAAAAATAATTGAACCATGGCGAGAAGTATAGAAAATTCACTCAGATACCATAGATACCATGGAGGTCTTCGCCCAAGAGAAACTTTTAAAAAGATGGATATATATTATTTTTGAAATGAACAAAGGGACACGTGTGTAGAAACTTGATTTTTCATCGATGACGGTAAAATATGCTTTTTATAACTAAATGTTGTGTTCTAAAATTTAGGGACGTATGCTCGAGACTTGTACTTCACGTCTTATATTTTATCATGCATTAAATGAACTTTTTACACATTAATGCACTAATTTTTTTATTTTTATACAATTTACACTTTGTGGAGTACTAAAAGTGCACATTTTTTACAAAAGTGTTTAAAAGTAGACATTTTCCCTTCACAATTAGAGCTGGGCAACAGTCGGGGGGGTCGGGTTCGGGTTGGACCCGACCCGACCATTAATCGGGTTGAGGATTTGGAAACCGAGCCGGCTCGGTTCCAAAACCCTAGTCAACTGACTCAACTCGGGTTGAGTCGGGTAGACTCGGGTTGGCAGTTTGGGCCAACAAGGCCCAATTTTCTTTTTTTTTTTTTGTGAAATGGTGGCCCAAATACTCCAAAAGCGGCCCATTTTTTGGAAGACAAAAAACACAAGCCCAATTCCAATATTTGAAGTTTTAACCCTAGTGTGTATATATGTTGTTCCCTGTATGAGTCCTATTTTGTGTTTATTGAACTTGAAACTCAACATTCAAAGACAAGAGTTCAAAGATGAGAAGAAGGACGCAGGAGGTGCGGCGCGGCGCGGCGCGGCACAGAGCAGACGGGACGCAGGCGGCGCAGATCGACACTGCATAGAAGGCCCACAGGTGGCGCAGCACAACATGACAATGGAAGGCAGCAACGTCACGGCGGCAGGCGAAGAGCTTAACGGCAGCGCAGGCGAAACAACGGAACGGCGGTGGCGGTGGATGGAGTTGGAGGAGTTGAATTTGGGAATTAGGGTTGAGTATGCTTGATAAAAATTCGTCAAAATGTATCTATAAAGCTTGAATTGTCAGATTGCGAAGTTTGCCACGATTTTTTTTCTTTTCTTTTTTTTTTTTGTTGTTGACTTGTTGTGGAGTTTTAGATAAAGCTTTGTTTTGGAGTTTGAGTTTTTGCAGAAATGGAGGAAAGTTAAAAGGAAAAAAAATGAATAAACTGAGTTGAACCCGACTCTGGCGACTCGGCCGTGTTCACCGAGTTATACCGAGTCAACCCGGCACCCGACTCAACCCGAGTCGGGTTATCTGTTTTCACTCGTCACCGACCCGATTACTGTAGAAAACCGAGACCGACCCATTTCGGGTGGGTTGAGTCGGTTTTGGCGGTTTTCCAGATCGGATGCCCACCCCTATTCACAATAATGATTAGGAATATATATTTACAAATTCACCAATAATAATAATTATTATTATAATAATAATAATATGTAGAGTTTCGACATAAGGTTGGCTAGCCCTCATCTCTCATTGGGTTCCCAGGGATTTCTCACTATATAAGTGTCTAGTGGTATAAACTCTACTAGATGTTACTGACAAACCGGCTGAGGTTAGTACTCTGCTACCATCCTTCTCCTTTGTGCCTCAACTCTTATTCCTTGTCCCAAATTAATTAGTTGAGATGAGAGACAACTAGACAAGTCGATCCAATTTATAGTACTCCTTCCGTTCCACAAAAATACTCCCTTTTCATTTTTCACATATATTAAGAAAATATCATTTAATATTATTAGAAATGTACAATTTAACAATATATTTCCTTATATACCCTTTGTTTATTTAATATTCACTTTAGTTTTTCTTTGTTGTTGATTACTATACACCATAAATAAATGTATATTAGAAAACTTAAATATTAACTTAGGAAAAGAGAATATAATTTGAGAGGGATAAAAAATGAATAAGGAATATCTTTTTGAGATGGAGGGAGTATATTTTTATCATCTTCATATGCAACCCATTACCCCAAAACATTGCAATCACACAATATTCTTTAAAAAAAATAAAAATAAAAATAAAAGAAAAATTCGTAAAGAGTTGTAAAATTGCACCAAATGGAGGAAGGGGAGGCTATCGTGCCGCGGCCGTGCGTGCGTAAGAACATCTGTTTATGAGCTGGCTCTCTCTCTCTCTCTCATTCCATTCACATAAACAACTCTCCCATCCTTCCCTTTAAATAAATCCAAATATTATTCCATGAACAAATCAAACCGTATCTACACTGTTATTATTATTATAATTATAATTGGAACAAATACAGGTAAAATAGATCTACGCTATAACAATATAAATACGCAAAGAGTTACATCAAGTATGGCACGACACAAATAAAAAAATAATACAAATCAATCATACGACTAAAAAAACCCATATAACCTACAAGTTTCGGGATTTCAGCCTAGCTAACCTGCTTATAAGCCTCATTGGCTCTGTGGTATTATTT
>CAVNYN010207674.1:0-13717 GCA_963692815.1 Nyctanthes arbor-tristis | reverse complement strand
CCAAAGATTTCTAGCCTTCTAATAACCTCCTTAGGTTATAGCTCATATCTGATACACCTCACATTTTTAACAAAACCTCTTCAAGTGTTATGTTCTCCTCAAACAAATAATTAATTACATACTTCCTCAACATTGATCCATGAAATATGTTATACACTGCCGAAAGTTCTGGAGGCAATGCTAAATGATACACCACGTTTCCTACTCTTTCTAATATCTCAAATGGGCCGATGTACCTCGGTCTCGGCTTCCCTTTCTTACCAAAACAAAGTACACCCTTCATTGGTGCCACTTTGAGAAATATTTTCTCACCAACCTGGAAATCTTTTTCTGATTGGATTAACTTTTCTGCCGATCTTGTGCAAACTTAATCCTTGTCCTGATCTTCTCAGTAGCCTGAACTATTTTCTTTACTAACTCAGGCCCCAACATCTTCCTCTCACCGACTTCGTCCTAATAAATTGGTGAACTGCATCGTCAGCCATATAGAGCTTCGTATGGAGCCATACTAATAGTTGCTTGAAAGCTATTGTTATAGGAAAACTCAACTAACGGCAATTGAGTTTCTTAACTACCATCCAAATCCAAAACACATGCCCTCAGTATGTCTTCTAATATCTGAATAGTCCTTTCAGATTGTCCACCTATCTAGAGCTGGTAAGCTATACTGAACTTCAGCTTAGTGCCCATCGCGGTCTGTATTGACTTCCAAAACCTTGAAGTGAACCGCGGATCTCTATCGAATATGATAGATACTAGAACTCCATGGAGTCGCACAATTTCTTTGACATAAATCTAAGCAAGCTGGTCCAAATGGAGACTCATATGGACTGATAGGAAATGGGCAGATTTAGTGAGTCGGTCTACAATAAGCCAAATGGTGTCATGCCTATTTGTCGATCTGGGGAGACCCACTACGAAATCCATAGAAATATTTTCTCATTTCCATTCCAGATCTCTAAAGGATTCAGCAACCCAGACGATCGCTGATGTTCGGCTTTCACTTGCTGACACACTAAGCATTTGGCAATAAACTTGGTGATACTTCCCTTCATATTTCTCCACCAGAAGGTTTCGCGCAAGTCCCTGTACATCTTGGTACCGCCTGGGTATGCCACGTATGAGGCGGAATGTGATTCGTTCAAAATCTCATCCTAGAGCGTATTATTTTTGGGCACACGTAGACGGCCATTGAATATTAGAGCGCCGTCGAAGGAGATTTCAAGCCCCTTCCTTTCCCTATTCTGACCTCAGCTCTTATCTTTTCCAAGAATTTATCATCCTTTTATGCCATAAAAACTCTATTTCTTAAGTCCAGTTTGACCGTCAATCACTGCTGATCTTGGTTTTTGCGGTGCAACTACTTCGATCCTCAAACTCTAAAAATCCTTAATCAGCTGGTCTTGGACTGTACTGAGTGCTGATAATTAACCCCTACTCAAGGCATCTGCAACTATGTTAGCCTTACCGAGATGGTAAAGGATTTTGCAATCATAATCCTTTGCCTCATGTTTAACTCCTTCTGAGTGAACAAGTACTTGAGATTCTTATGGTCGATATAAATCTTGCATCCACTCCCATATAGGTAGTGACACCAGATCTTTAGAGTGTGCACTACAACAGCGAGTTTGAGATCATGGCTTGGATAGTTCTCCTCATAGGGTTTCAACTGCCTAGACACATAGGGAATCACCTTACCCTGCTGCATCAAAACACATCCTAACCCCAATTTTGATGCATCACTGTAAATTACATATCTATCGGAGCCATCTGGTATCGTCAATACTAGTGCCGAAACCAATCTCTTCTTCTGTTCTTGGAAACTCTGCTCGCATTTATATGTCCAAATGAACTTCCCACCCTTTTAGATGAGTCACGTCATTGGACCCGCTATCTTTGAGAAACCCTCTATGAATCGCCGATAATATACACGACGCTCTTCCGATCTCCACCTCAGTCGCATTGGTAGGCGAAGACCAGTTAGTAACAGCCTCAACTTTAGCCGAGTCCACCTCAATCCCCCTAGCCATCACCACATGGCCTAGGAAACCTACACGATCCAGCCAAAATTCACACTTCTTGAATTTGGCATAAATCTTTCCATCCGCAGAGTTTCTAACACGGTCTTTAGATGTTCAACGTGTTGTCCCAAGCTTGTCGAGTATATTAGGATGTCATCGATGAACACGATAATAAACTGATCCAAATGCTCATGGAACAGACGGTTCATCAAGTCCATAAATACCATAGGGCATTCGTCAAGCCAAAGTGCATTACAGAAATTGATAATGCCCATAATGTGTTTTGAACGCCGTTTTAGGTATATCTGCTGACTTGATCTTCAATTGGTGATAACTTGACTTTAAATCAATCTTAAAGAATACAGTTGCTCCCTACAGCTGATCAAACAGGTCTTCAATTCTCGGGAGTGGTGTTCTTAATCATCAACTTATTTAGTTCACGATAGTCAACATACATCATCATACTTCCGTCCTTCTTCTTCACAAATAGGACTGGTGGTCCCCAGGAAGACACACTTGGCCTGATAAATCCCTTCTCCAAAAGTTCCTCTAGTTGAACTTTTAACTCCTGCAGCTCCTTCGGTGCCATCCGGTACGGAGCTTTGGAGATTGGAGCTGCTTCGGGTACTAAGTCGATGGTGAATTCCACTTATCTGCTGGGTGCAACACCCTACAGACCCTCGGGAAGCACATCAGGGTACTCACGTACCACCGGTACACTGTCCAAGGATATATCTTTAGAAGGTTTACCTTGAAGGCTAACCAAATAGCCTTGACAGTCTGCCTTTGCTAGCAACTTCTTTGCTTTGAGGGCCGAGATAAGGCGGGGTAGCGCCTTAATTTTTGACCCATAAAACTTAAACCCCTCGTCTCCATTCTTACGAAAAACCATTTCCTTTTCGTGACAAATTATGGTAGCCCGAATAGCACTTAACAAGTCCATTCCCAAAATTATGTCGAAGTCTTTCATATTAATCACATTTAAGTTGGCATTTATTATCACTCCATCAAAGTCTATCTGTACTACCCTAACTATCTCATATGTATCAATTAATCCACCTAATGGCATACTAACCTCAAGTACGCAACCGTCTAAGCCTTTTTCACTACCGTACTATAGGTGAGGAGATCAAAGGCGCTAACAATTTGTTGGATCTCATGTCGCAGCCCTCTTTCGAAGCACTGGGCCTTCATATGCTCAGTGCTCACTAGGTATGGGACAAAACATGACAACTCCTCAAACTCCCTTTCGCAAATTGTGATGTCCTTGTCCCCTTGCATGAGTTGCAAAAACTCCACTCCCTTATGGTCACGGAGGGCTTAGGGGAAGTACTTATCTGTGATCTCGCTCTTGAACTGAGTCCAAGTCATGTTCCTTAGTTCCTCGTCAGTCCTGGTACGGGATGTTGACTCCCACCAATGTCTAGCCCCACCGACCAACTTGAGTTCCGCGCATAGGACTTTCTGATCCTCAGGGAATGAGATGTGATAGAAAATTTTCTCCATCGTTGCGATCCACTTGTCTACAGCTAGTGGCCCACCCTTACCGTCAAATGTTAGTGGCTGGTGCTGATGGAACTGTTCGATGACTGCACCATGGAGGTAGCTGAAGGTGCTGTAGGTGCCGGTGCTAGTGCCAGAGTTGGAGCTGGTGCCTGTGCTATACCTTGCACGACACTAATGAGTTCTCAGAGCACATCGGTTTGTGTTGGGCACACCATTTCCTTATAAAAAATATTTACGTTTCAGTAACTTGAAGGGCGCATATATATATTCCAACACAATAAAGGATAAAGAGGAACAACTCAAGGAACATGAAAAATCTTCATTTATTATTATTCATTAAAATCCTTTAAGAGGAGTACATCAAAGGAGCATCTAATGCTTAACAATTAGAATAAATAAGGAACAACTCTGAAATAGAAACATGTACTATGTGAACAATGATAACTACTCTAAACTCTCTCCTATCTCTAGTCATCATCGTCGCTAACCCAACTTCTCAACGCCCTAAATTTCTTGGGCGGAGGGGATATGTCTTCCCATGTGGCAGTTGATTCTGGCTCAGAGTCTTCCAAAGCCTCTACTTCCTCATCCTCTTCTAACTCCTCATCTACTCCTCTTCAGCAATTCCATCCGGAATCTCCTCGAGTATTTCCAGAAGGACCTCCTCGGGAATCTCCGCAGGAATCTCCTCGGGAATCTCTTTCTCAGGATTTTCCTTTGGGTCTTCCTCTGGGTCCTCTTCCAGATCCTCCTCTAGATCCTTTTCCGGATCATCCTCTGGCTCGGGTATGGGTGCATTGTAGACACAGGGAAAGCTGTGGCGCCATACTACACATATGCTCCCCAATGCGCTAAGAGCACCTCACAGAAGAGGTCAAAGTCAACGTCTCCATCTCGGGCCATGTGGAGGTAAAAGTGGATGTTCGTGGCTTCTGTTTGCTCTTCGTCATCAAATGTGTCTATGATATGTCCAATGGACCGAGCTGTGGTCATTTGGTATCTGAAGTTCATGGCTCGAGTACAAGTTGCACGAACACATCCCACATGCTCACCCTTAGTCCAGTTAGGGTTAGCTACAAAATTCTCATATGCTAACCTAGCTGCCTCAGCCTGTCTACTTCAGTTATATTTTGCCATATATGTTCACCAATTATGTAAGATTCAGTTAATTGGGGTCTTAATAACTTTTAGTAATATTTCGATGACTTAGAAAGAAATTTTCTTTGCCATTACATTGATCATATCTTTCTTGAAATTCATCTTATGCTCATATTATACCCATAGCCAACTTAAACTCTAACAAAACCTTTCTTTCTTTATTAGGATACAATAAATACTTTAATTCTTCCATGGTGTTTGCCAATCTATATCATGTACTTTTCATTTCTTATATGCATGCATAAATTTTCAGGGATATTTAAATAAAATACAGATAACATCATATCCAAAATGATAACTTCCTTTAAAACAGTAAAAAAGCTTTTACCTAGAGTTGGCGGTGCGAACGACAGCGGGTGGCAATTAAGTAAAAAACAGTCAAACTTCTTTTCAAAAATATGCTTTAAGCGAGTCTAAAGAAACGTAGACCTTGCTTTGATATCAAATTGAAAGGCCCCAAGTTCTGAACACCCGAGATGTTACTAAGTTCATTCTATCTCAATTTAAAGTGCGGAAACCTTAAACATTTATATAAATAAGTACGGAACATTTTTTTTCTTATTTAAAATAAACACAGTAGTATTTCATAAATAATACCAAATAAATCCATTGTCAAAAATTTACACAACCTTTGAATTTTGAAGTAACACTTAAATAACTTTTACTAATACCAATATACGAAAACAACTTATTTCTTTCTTTTTCTTTTACTCAATTGCCATCGCTGATTGAATCACTGCCAGCTCCAAACCCTGAAATATTTGAAATAAAAGGGTGAGTGTTTCGACGAAACACTCAGTAGATTCCCATGCACAAACCTTTTTAAACATGCATTACATATTAAGCAATAAACACATGTATATATGCAAATTATATCTGTGGGCTTGTCTTAATATAAGTCATTTTGTCTTAATACAAGCAAACTGTATATGTCTGTGGGCTCCCGATTATGGTAAGCTATATTATGCGCTTACTTTTCATGTTTTCATAAATCACATACATCACATGCATAACACATAATATGTAATTGCATTATACTTTTCATAAATGTGCGCATATAACTTTGAAAATAACTTTAAATAGGAAATCAGCCATAATTTGCTTTCCTTTTTGAGTTTGAGCAACTGGGCGGTCAATTATGAGTCAAGTTATGCTCCTCGTCTAGCAAATAAATAATTAAATATTAGAAATTTCAAAATATTTAAAATTGAATAAAAGGGTAAATAAATTGTGAACTTTGAAAGTTTTGGGTTAAAACACGATCTTTCAAAACCTTTAAGACTAAAATGGAGTTTTACAAAACATTGGGAAACTAAAATAGATAAGACTAATACTTTTGGATTAATTTAAATATCAACAAAAATATAGGGATTGAAACGGCATAAACTGAAAGTTCTGGGGACAAATCTTCATGATAGTACAACATAATCTAATTGAGGACTGAAATGACACAGGACGAAACATAGGAACCAAAAAGGCAAATCGGATTTGAGCTAAATCCTAATTTACCAAGACTTTTCCCCAAATCGAAATGAAACTAGAGGAATCAAAGGGAGAGAGTCTGGGGTTCGGTTGACAGGTTTGAGATGGAGGTCGCGACGGAGACTGGTTCGAGTATACGACAGAGGGGTGATAGGGCTTTGGGGTTTTGGGTTTGGACGACATACGTTATAGAATGGCAGCGAGGGTCGCAGTTTAGGTAATGATTCGAGGCGCGGTTTGAGTTTTGACGCAGATGGGTTGTGGTTCAAGGTTTCTGGCCAGGAGAATGGCCGAGGTAAGTCACAGGTTGGGGGTTTCAGCCAACGTGTTTGAAGCCGGGTTCTCGTCGTGAGGAGCAGTGGCTTTGGGAGAAAAAGAATTCGTTCAAGGCTTCAATTCAGGTCATTTTGAGTGGTTAGTTAAATGGGTTATTGGCTTTGATTTCTGTTTGAAATTGTGACATAATAGGGCTGAAGGGTGGTGGTGGCCGGCGATCGTACGGCGGTTGGTTCTCTGTTCAGCCTTTTCTTTTTTCTTTTTTTTTTTGAATTGATTTGTTGGCTGAATCTTTGGAGTAGAAGGGATTGGAAAAGGCAATAATGTAGGTGGTGGTCGAAGGCTAAATTTTGGGTCGACTCCGGGGTCCGAGAGGGCGGGCAGCAATAGCTGCCGTTGCTTGTGTGTGTATTCGTGTATCTAGAATGTAATTTCCCGGTGTGCGTATACCTTCTGCAAAATTTTCAGAGTGTATGTAATGTAGTTGTAGAAGCCTTGATTTTCTTTGCTGAATGTGAAGGTGTAAGTGTAATTGGCAGAGAATGAGTGCGTGCATGCGTAACGGGATTTCTGTGTATATAATTGCTATGTAATATCTGCTGGAAATTCTGGGTGTGATTTCAGAGTGCTTTTTTCCGAATTCTATGTGTTCTGGTTTTGGGTATATGTATTTGTATAATATATATATATACACATTTATATATATATAAGGAAAATCGGATAAGATTGGTGATTAAGAAAAATCAGAGGAGTGGGGAAAAGAGAACTCAAACTTCTTCTATATTGGTGTGTCGCAATCTCCTCGAGATGTCACAGCTTTCCTAAGTCAATTTGAATCATTAAACTCCTCAGCACATAGAATAACAATCAGACGTGTGCTCTTCCGACCAACAACTCCACAATCAGCAAAAGTGAACACCAGTGTTAATTTGATCCCTGAAAGCATCAATAAATCCTCCCAAAAAGATTCTCATTCAACTCCTCTCCTAATTTTTCATTTCCTTCACCCATTTCAAAGCATTTGCAATCCCGTACGACAAATCAATATATTCATAAACAGCAAGTCCATTGATTTTGCTATACATTACCTTATTAGGAAATTTCATATATCGATTGATAAGCAAATAAAGCATCAAACCTTTGATGAATTGGGTGAAGAAACTGAATTTTTACTTGGTTTCTCTGTTCCATGCTCATTGTCAATCTTGTTTGTCAAGATTGACTATGCTTCAAATTGGACTATGCTTCAAGTTGGCCACCAACACCACTAGTGGGCAGTCAAAACACCATCTTTCATTTAGTCAGCTATTTTATTTCACTCTCTACAAATATGTCGTTTCTTTAGGGGAGCATTTTCATTTCAATAAAACCGATTCAAAAAGCATTTGGTATTCGGATACAACAAATAAAAATAAGTGATTTTGGGGTTACATAAGATAATTTGTACATTAATAGATTTGGTACATATTCTGTCTAGAATTTCAAACAAATTTATCATATAAGAAAAACATAGATGGCCTACAATTACTCATAATGGAATAGAGTCTGCAATTTCTGCTAAGAAGTCAAATGCTTCAACTCAAGTAGCATTCCTAAGATTATCATTTCAACAAAAAAAAGAAATAGTAATTAACCAAAATGGAGAAAAAGATCAAATTCTGAATTAAGAAAATGAGCATTTCAAGATACTACCAAAAATATCAGCACTAACATATATGAATTGATAAGGATTTACACTATATACATATCCGATACTACGTTGCAGAAAACAATTGCATACCAAAAACAAAGAAATGAGTAATTACCAACTTCTACCAATACTCTTTGCTTCGCATGAGGACCAATATTGGAATCAATTCCATCAAGAATACCATCAATCGCTTGCATGTAAATAGCAATAGAATGCTCACTCATCCTAACAATATACTCCCAACAGCTACAATATGCATTTTACAACTACAAATTCTAAGGTGCACTTTCTTTACTGTTAAGGATTAGTGACCAAAGTGTAAATACAAGAGTTGCATTACCTAGCAGTAGCAACTTATGAAGTAAATGCGCCTTTATCAAAATAGTTGAGGACACGTGTTGAGACAGAGTAATCCCTTCAAAAAATATCACTACACATCACAGAGAGAGGAACCAATTCAAGAATGCAGCTGCAGCAATTTGTTACTGATTATTCATTCTTTTTTTTTTTTTTTTTGTAAATTGATTTTAATTTCTTCATCCAAAGTCTTCCTATCCTTTGTATAAATAGTGGCCACTATTGTTGTAATCATTTTAGCGATAGTGGAAATTCTATCATCTTCCCAGAAATTCATTTTTTTGATTTGGTATCAGAGGTTCCATGGCCGACGCCACCGATTCCTCTGTAAATACTCAACCAGCCACCATCATAAACCCCCATCTTGCGAGCTTTTTGTCTCTCGGAATGAATCTCACTCAAACCCCACCGATTAAGCTTGATAAACACAATTTCATCCTATGGAAAACTATGATAATGCCTACAATTAGGGGTCATAACTTTGAGGGCTTTGTTCTTGGTACCAAGCAGTATCCATAGGAGTTTATCACTACTCAGTGCAACACAAATACTGAGAATCTAGGTGCTTTAACAGTGGAACAGCAGCAGAACCCTGAATATCAAAAGTGGATGGCTACAGATCAGCTATTGCTAGGCTGTTTGTATGCGTCTATGACTCCAGAGATTGCAATGAGGGTGATGGGCACGCAAGCTATAGTGTGCTGTAGAAGAAGCCTGTGGAATATTAAACAAGTCAAGAATCATTTTTCTTACTAGTGAGTTATAGAGGACTAGAAAAGGAAATATGTCCATAGATCAGTATTTAAATACTATTAAACAATTAGCTAACAATTTGGAGGTAGCTGGGAAAACAATAACACATTCTGATCTAGTTAATCAGGTCCTTTCTTGTTTGGATGATGAATAGACTCCCATTGTTGTTCAGATTTGTAGGAGTGATAGCTCTTGGCAAGAACTATAGGTAGCCTTGCTGACGTTTGAGAGTAAGTTGGAGTATCTGAGTTCCATTAGGAATGGAGTTGCATCTGTTAACTTGACTGGACAGTTTACAAACTCAGATCAAAGAAGCAATTCATGAAGGGGTAGTAGATATTTCTGGAATTGAGGTTCTAGAGGAAGAGGAAGAGGCAGAGGAAGAAACAACTATCGAAGTGGTAGAAGTGAGCATCAAAACTATCAAAATTATCAAGGTTATCAAGGAGGAAAAGGGGGAAATCAGAATTCAAGCAGGAGCAACAATAAAGAACTGTATAAAATATGTGGATATGACAATCACCCGGCCTCAACCCGCCATTTCAGATTTGATAAACGCTACATGGGAGCACCACTCAACTCAAGAAACTCACCATCAACCTATATAGCCACAGCCAATACTATTGGTGATCCATCTTGGTATACAGATTCAGGTGCCACCCATCATGTTGCTGAGAACGGTGAGAAATTATAAGCAAGAAGTGAATATGATGGTAAGAATCAAATCTTGCTTGGAGACAGTAACAAATAAATATTTCTCATGTTGGCTATACTGAATTGCCCACCTATGGAAGTAGGAGTTTGAAATTGGAGAATCTACTGATTGTTCCTGACATCAAAAAGAATTTGGTAAGTGTTAATAAATTAACAGCAGATAATGATGTTTATATGGAATTTCACCCAAATTTTTGTCTCGTGAGAGACAAGCTAACACTGGAGGACCATAATATAAGGGAAGCTTAGTGATGGTTTGTGCCAGGTTCAAACTCCAAATTCCAAAAGTGGCTCACCCAAGTCAATTCAAAGTATCTTATCAACTCCTTGTTTTGTGTCTGAGTCAAGTCTTGTTGAGTCAAAAAGTAAAGAGAGTTGGAAAACTTGGCATCTTAGATTAGGTCATGCCTCTGAATCTGTAATTTTGTTTTCAAATCTTGTAATCAAAATTGTGAATTCAGTAAAAAAATGAAAATATGTGAGGCATGTCAGCTTGGCAAGTCTCACGAATTACCCTTTAATGCTTCTGAGTCACATGCTAATTATCCTTTTGATTTGTTGCATACTGATGTCTGGGGTCCTGCCCCTATAACATCAAAAAATGGTTTTAGATTTTATATGCTTTTCCTAAATGATTATAGTAGATATACCTAGATATATCCACTTAGGACTAAGGCTGACGTTGTTCACATCTTCAAAGAATTCAAAACTCTTGTAGAAAACCAGTTTGAAAGGAAGATTAAAGCCATTCTATCTGATTGGGGATGGGGATACAGACCTTTTAGGGATTTGGCTGCACATAATGGGATACAACTAAGATATTCTTGCCCATACACCTCTGTCCAGAAATGGTAGAGCTGAAAGAAAGCATAGACACATAACTGAAATGGGTCGAACTTTGCTAGCACAAACCAAAATGCTCCTCTCCTATTGGTGGGAAGCATTCCATACAGCCACGTACATCATATATAGGCTACCAACTTCCATACTCAAAGGAAAAACACCTTACCAACTACTTTTCAAAAAAAACAGTTGACTACAAAACACTAAAGATATTTGGCTGTGTTGCTATCCATGCTTGAGGCCTTATCAAAATCACAAATTCAGTTTTCACTCCTGTAAATGCATATTTCTAGGATATAGTAGTTCACATAAAGGGTTCAAATGCCTTCATCCTACAAGGAAGGTCTACATATCAAGACGTGATTTTTTATGAGTCAAATTTTCCCTTTGGGTCAAACTTCCTCTCAAAAATTCCAAGTTCAATCATAAAAACTCCAAAAATCATTCTATATAATCTCCCTCACTTTTCTAATCATCAAATAGCAATCGCTCAGTCACATGAAAACAATCAGCAACATGGTACAGACTATGACTCAACAACTCAAGCTGCTGGTTCTCCTTCTGATAATGAGGGTGAGAACAGTCATGTTGAAATAGATGGACATAACTCAATTGATCAGGAAGTTGAGGCTTTGAGTAACACTAGTTTTAGGGCTAATGATGGGGAACAATCTGCTGGTACACAGTCTGGAAATCTTGGAAATATTCATCATATGGTGACTAAAGCAAAGGATGGAAACCAAAGATTTATATTGCGAAATTGACTAGAGAAGAAACAAAAACTGAAATAGTAACAGAGCCGATGTGTGTGATAGATGCCCTTAAGAGCTCAGGTTGGAGGAAAGCTATGAATATAGGACATGAGTCATTAATGAGAAAAAAAGCCCGGCAACTTGTTCCTTACTCGTCGCGAAGCATAAGATAATTAGTAACAACTGGGTTTTTAGAGTCAAATATACACCTAAAGGGAAAGTGGACAGGCTTAAAGTAAGGCTTGTGGCTAAAGGTTTCTTGCAAACACCTGGTGTAGATTTTAGAGAAACATTTAGCCCTGTACTCGGGGCTGCAAGTCTAAAGATACACTGCAGCAAATATTGCTTTTAACGGCTAGCATTTTTGCCTAGAAACTTTTTTTGACCCAATTTTAACGACCAAAATGACCTTTTCACAATCAAAATATTGTTGTTAAATGTAATATTTTTTGTGGTGATAATACTCACTATTGCTGTAATTAAAGATTAGACATTAATAATGCCTTCTTGAATGGGAATCTTGAAGAATATGTCTATATGTACCAACCGGAGTGTTTTGTTGACAGTGAGAAACCCAAACACATTTGCAAGCTTTCTAAGGCTCTACACGGTTTGAGGCAAGCCTCCAAGGCTTGGTATGATTGTTTGAAGAGTGCACTACAAGGCTGGGGTTTTAAACAGTCGAAAGTAGATAACTCCCTTTTCTGTTTCATCGATAGCAGTGTTGTAGTTATGATTCTAATTTATGTAGATGACATAATCTTGACAGGAAATGAAGGATCAATGATACAGCAATTCAAACAAAAACTGGACCAGAAGTTTCATTAAAAGATTTGGGAGAACTTCATCAATTGTTAGGAATTGAAGTCTACAGACATTGTACATTGAACCGTTGAAGAAGTTTGATTATGAAAAATAAGAGCCTGCAATTACTCCTATAGTTACTGGTAGAACATTATCAAAATCTGATGGGAAATCTTTGGTCGAACCTAGCATATATACGAGTGAGATTGGAGCCCTACAATATTTAACACACACTAGACCTGACATAACTTATACAGTGAATAAGTTTAGTCAATTTCTTCAAACACTGACAGATGAACATTGGAAAGCAGTTAAAGGGTGTTTAGATATTTGAAAGGTACAGTTGATCAAGGTTTACGGATTAAGAAGGGTAATGATTTTAGATTGGAAGCATTCACAGATGCTAACTGGGCTTTATGCCTAGATGACAGAGGATCTATTGCTGGGTAATAGTGTGGTGGCTTGGTCCTCAAAGAAACAGAATGTAGTGGCTAGGTCTAGTACAGAAGCATAGTATAGAGCCTTAGCACATGCAACAGTTAACATATGTTGGACACAGTCCCTATTCAGTGAACTGCAGTTTAATTTGACAAAGTCGGTGCTGTGGTATGACAGTTTAAGTGCAAGTCCCTTATCTATCAACCCTATGTACCATGCTAGAACTAAACATATCGAGTTGGATATTCATTTTGTGGGGATAAGGTCCTTAATGGTGAATTGGAAATCAGGTATATACCATCTTCAAACCAGATAGCAGATGTGCTAACTAAGGCAGTCTCACACACTCAATTCAACTACATCAGAAGCAAGCTTGGAGTGTGTAAACCCCCTCTAGCTTGTAGGGGGGGTGCTAAAGATTAGTGAGCAAAGTGTAAATACAAGAGTTGCGTTACCTACCAGTAGCAACTTATGAAGGAGATGCACCAATATTTGAATAATTGAGGACATGTGTTGAGGCATAGTAATCCTTTCAAAAAATATCAGTACACATCACAGAGAGAGGAACCACTCCAAGAATGCAGCTGCAGCAATTTGTTACACATTATTCATTCTTGATTTTTTTTTTTTTTTTTTTTGTAAATTGATTTTAATTCCTTCATCCAGAATCTTCCTATCCTTTGTATAAATAGTGGCCACCATTGCTGTAATCATTTTAGTGAGTGGAAATTCTATCATCTTCCCAGAAATTCATTTTTTTGATTTTGCCCTTTACAATATGCAAAAACACCTCAACTAATCAAATGGTTGGAGGAGAGAAATGAAATCAAACATAATAGTAGCATATGGGAAATACCACAATTGACAGAAACGACCAATATTAACTTTATAAACCAATAAAAATTGTCTCCAAAAGTACGATG
>CAVNYN010207668.1:0-56813 GCA_963692815.1 Nyctanthes arbor-tristis | reverse complement strand
TCTCACTTTGACAGAAAGATGTTCCAACAACATCGTCAAGTATCAAGCTCTCATTATCGATCTACAAACAGCGTTGGACATAGGCATCAACTAGCTTGAAGTTTTTGCAGATTACACTTGATCATCAACCAGCTTCTGTCAGAATGTGAAGTCCAAAATTCAGACTTGAAACCATACAAAGAATACGCATCAATGCTAATGAAATTATTTGATTTAATAAAAATCAAATTTGTCCCAAGAAATGAAAACAAGGAGGCTGATGCTTTAACTAATCTAGCAATCATTTTAGCTAAGACTGAGGAAGATTTTACCCATCCAATATCAATTGCTCAAAGATGGGTAATTCCACCATTGAAGCTTGAACAAATGGAGGAAAACAACAATGTTGAGGCTGTTAATGAAGATAAAAAAGACTAGAGACAGTCAATCATTGATTATCTTCAACACCAAAAGCCACCAGATAATCTTTACCGCAAAACAGAGATAAGAAGACGTGCACTTCTTTTCATCTTTTACAAAGATACACTCTATCGACGATCATTTGATAGAGTTTTCCTTCGATGCCTAATCAATGAAGAAGCGATGCATGCGTTAGAAGAAGCCCATTTTGGGATATGTAGTGCACATCAATCCGGTCCAAAGCTCCATTTTTGAAAGATCGGAAGAGCACACGTATTGGCCGACTATGGTCTAAGATTCCATTGAATATGCAAGGAAATGTGAAGCCTGTCAAGTTTATGTGAACTTCGTTCATCAGTCTTCCGAGCCATTGCATCCGACAGTAGCTTCTTCACCATTTGATGCATGGGGCATTGATGTGGTTAGGCCTATAAATCTCAAATCCTCAACCGGACACTCTTACATTCTGCCTACAGCTGCTACTTGTCCAAATGGGTTGAAGCCGTGCCACTGAAAGAAGTGAAGAAAGAAAATGTGGCAGACTTTATCTACACTCAAATCATTTACCAGTATAGTATTCCTCGACATATCATCACCGATAATGAAAAGCCTTTCTGCAATAGTGATATAAACAATTTATGTCCTCTATTCGGGTTTAGACAATAGAACTCATCCGTGTACAATGTAGCAACTAATGGATTAGCAGAAGCTTTCAACAAAACCTTGTGCAACCTACTGAAAAAGGTTATATTGAAATCTAAAAAGGACTACCATGAAAGGATCAGAAAAGCATTGTCGATTTATCGTACAACTTATCGAACTCCAACACAAGCCACACCGTATGCTCTTGTATATAGAGTTGAAGCTACACTCCTTTTGGAGTGTCAAATCCTGTCGTTAAGACTCGCTATCCAAGAAGCGCTAAAAACAAATAAAAATGCCCATCTTTGTCTGCAAAAGTTGGAAGCGCTGGATGAAAAGAGTATCGAAGCTCAAATGCAACTGGAATATTACCAAGCTAGAATGACCAAGTCATTCAATAAGAAAGTGCGACCCAGGTCATTTTAAGTTGGAGATCTGGTTCTTTGTGTAAAAAGACCAATCATCGTCACCAAGAAAGCAAGGGGCAAGTTCCAACCAAAATAGGATGGTCCCTATGTAGTGACTCGAACATTCACCAATGGAGTATACAAGATTGTGGACAAGGATGGATTGCGGATCGGCCCTCTCAATGGAAAATTTCTGAAGTGCTTTTACGTATAGAATCCTTTATATGTTCTTTAAAAAAACATCTTGTACTGCTCATGCCCCGTAAGAGGATAAACTGTGAACGGCTCAAAATAAAAAAAATCAAACACATACAAGATAAAAAAAAAGTTTTGTATTGAACTACGTCTAACTTGATCCCTTCCAAGGATATGTAGGCAGCTTGGATAAAAAAATTAATCCAAGTTCAGTCACGAAACAAAAAAAGAAACCTTTGTTTTTCGCAAATTTTGTTGGCAATTAAAGAAAAGAGAAACATACATGATTCATTATATGAAATAAAATTCTTATTATCGAATGTTGAAATGAGATTCTTACATCGAAAAAAAGGGAAAATAAAAAGTCAAGCACTATCAATCAGGTGCATAAAGCTATCTTCAAGCGCACTCCTTTCCTAATTGACAGTATGTACTGCAGAAACATCTATGACTTGAATTTGCTCCAATGAAAGTTTTGCAATTTCTAGTTCAGTTATCTTCTCAGTACGGGTTTGCAGTTCATCACGGAGCCTGTCAAGTTCAGAAGTCAACTAGCTAATCTTCTCTTCCAAAAAAGAGCATGTCATGTGCTCTACTTCCAATTACACGTCTAAGGTCTTCAATTGTTTGTCCTTATCTTCTGCAGTAGGATGTTTCATGGTCTCACCCCTATGGAGAAGATAAGTGTCTACTCTTGTCAAGAATGCATCTATTTGGTTCATCAAAGATGCTGGTTCCCTATGGAAGTAATCAGTAATCAAAGTCCGAATAGCTAGGTTGTTATCATCCCACCAAGTCTTGAGGTCGATAAAACCATGTTTGAGTGCTTTCTTGAACATCGTCTGAATACAGCTTTGTAACGCCCCCTTTAAAACATCTTGAAGAAAGGGAGATCCTTGAGTCATATTTGGAAGAGGTCCAGAAATAACTAAGTAAATTAGGGCCAGTTTCTGTACATCTATAGTCAGAGGAGAGACAACATTCAAAGTCTTAAAAGGCATGTTGTTTAAGGCTTTTTGAACAACTCCAGGGGTGTTAACCTTTGAAGGTGCAGAGGTCACTTCAACTTCCTCATCAAGAATTTCTTCGACTAAGTTTTGATTGGATCCTATAACTCTTCCAACAATGCTAATGGGATATTTGCTACGAAGGCCTCTGTAGCTAATAAATTCTTCAATACCTTCAAGAGCATCAATCACATCATCAGTATAATTGGATAAAGGTGAAAATCCTTCAGAAATTGGAGGAAAGTCTACAAAAAAAATAATATGATAAGAATGAAGTTTTTTTTTTTTTTTTTAAAAAAAAAAGAGGGCTTCATTTTAGGTCATGAAAAAAAAAGTAGGCATACCTTGATTTCACAATCGAGCAGACATAGTTAAATATTCATTGTCAATATTGGTGCTAACTCTCAAAACTGCTGGATTAGCACCATTGTGCACGAGATGCATTTGACTTTCCTTGAAGTCGGATCCTAAAGACAAAAGGTAGAAGATTAAGAAATTTGCAAAATAAAAAAAAAAAGAGAGAAATGATAAAAAAAAAAAATTACCTGATCTCGGGCAATTTCATTGTCCTCAAGAATTGCTGCGGATACATCTTTGACATGCTCAAGAGGTAATGCTATTATTGAGGGAGGATGAAAAACTTAAAGTTTCTTTCTACCTCTGCCTGCAGTAACACTAAGATCTCTTTTTTGAGGAAGCTCTTGAGAGGTCACAATCAACTGTTCTGGCATTGGCATTTTACCTTTGCTTGATGCAGCGAAGTCAAAATCAAAACCCTCACTTGATGCTAAAATTTGAACTGAAATGCTCTGGAAGCTTGGCAAGACTTTAGCTTTCCACCAATCTATGTACTCTGCCTCAACATAGAGTTGTGTATCTTTTTCATAAATCAGTATATGGAATAAAGAACCGCTCCTCATTCGGGTTAACAATAACCAAACTTGATACAAGTATATAGTATTGCTTGAAACACCCATGCTGATTAGAGATCTTGGAAGTCTTTGTCTAAAGCCTTGCCGTCTTGAAAACCTGTGAGGACTGTAAGCTTCTAAACTGTAGAAAGATCCTCTATGGTAAGAAAGGAATCCAGGCCGAATGCTTATCATAAATTATCCATCTCTAAATTTCAAACTTTCGTCCTTGTGCATGCCATGAGAAGGAGACGGTTCAATTGGACTCTAGCAAAAATCATTGGAGTTCATTGATTCACGAATAATGCTCCTACAATCGGTTATCCCAAGTTCCCAAGGCAAGATAGCATTCAACGTCCTATTGCAAAGTTCCTGATAGTCGGCCGATTTGTGTTGTTACTAATTAAAACATAAATCCCATTTGCAAAGAGTCTCAATCCAAGCATAAAGAAAATGTCTTGGAAATGAGTAAGGAATCTGGCCAAGATCTGAACCAGGTGGACAGTCAGAAATCTGTGTAAATCCTCTATAAATACTAGCCAAAAATAGGAGGAACAAGGCTGTAATTGGCTCTGGTGGCTATTCTAGAAGCATCTTTGACAGTCTCTACTCTGATGTAATCTTCTTTGGTAGGTAGAATAAAGCGACAAAGCCAAAAGGACGTTTAGTAGATAAAGCAAACGCTAAGTCATCCCAGTGGCTCGAATCTCTGCGAAGAATATTATTTGGCTTGTCAATCAAGATGGGTCTCACAATTTTCCTCACTGGTTTCTGCTTAATATTTGGACGGGAGTTCATCACTTCTTTACAAGCCTTCAACTTGCGAAGATCTCTAGCAAAGTTCTTTTGACGAAACCAGAAATTAATCCAATATTCATAGCTGACGCGATCAGATCTCTTCTCATTTGCAAGCTTGAAGAAAACACCAAACAATTGTGTGTAGGATTTTGGAAGTAAATTCACCAAATCTAAAGAGTTGGGCACAACTTCAGGATTTTGGAAGCAAATTCACCAAATCTAAAGAGTTGGGCACAACTTCTTCATAGTAGTCTCCCAAAATGGAAAGGCCAGTGATGTCTCGGATGTCCCAAAGAGAAATACCCAAGATCGGAAGAGCGATTACTCGCAAATTTATTAGTTGTTGGACACCAAGCTTCACAAAGCGCGATGAAAGTAGAATTTGGACAATCATAGTCTGGAACAGCAACTCCAATGGCATAGGCTAAATCCCTTTATTTCTTCTGTTGAAGAAGTTTTTGAACCCAGTGAGACCATTCCCAAAATTTTGCTAAATAAGGGATGTTTTCACAACCAAATAGATCTTCATCCTATCGAATCTCTCTATTGCTAATTCTTTCTGAAACCACTGCTCTAAGAATAAAATGTGTACTTTGGGAACGATGAGGTGGAAGGCATAAATATAGTTGCTGATGCAAATCTTTATGATGTGCACTGAGAGCCTACACGACGCTCTTCCGATCTGCAAGCGATTTTGGGCAATGGAAGGTGAATGATGTGTCATTGTGTCATCAACGTAAAGTTTAAGTCCATCACGCCGTTCAGATCCTCCAAAGCAAAGATAAGTCTTGTTTTCGATTTTAATTTCAGAAATTCCATACAAATCTAAGTCTTGATTCTTCTTAGGATTCTTCTTGAAATTTGATTTTGCCATTGCTGCAAATAAAAAAAAAACAAAACAAAGAAAATCAGCAACAATTCGTAAAGAAGAATTATAAAACAACACAAAATAAATTTAAACTTGGAATCAAATGTGAAAATTTAATTGAACTTTAAAAAAATAAAAAAATAAAATCATAACTTTGTCTTCACAAAAGAAAAATTGAAGAGACAAAAGAAAAGAACAAACATATCAAACACAAAAACTTTGCAAAACAAAAAGAAACCGTGAAACCTAAAAAAAAAAAAAAAAGGGAACACGTGAAGCTATAAAAGGTTAGGCGTGTTGCAGTTTGAAACAAAAAAAAAAAGGAAAGGAAAAGAAAAGAATAAAGTCAGAACCTTGTAAAGGAAAAAAAAATCAATCAAAACTTCTTGCCAAAGCAGGAAAAAAAAAACTTTTGCACTTAAAAAATTTTCCAAAGTCAAAACTTTAATCATCATGTCAGTTATATTGGACAAAAGTTTAATTTTACCCTTAACACAAGACACGTTGGATTAAAAGCTAATGGCTTCAAATCTTTAACGAAAGACGTTTTGGTCTGGAACCTCGGTCCTTAACAGCAGATGTATTGGATATGAAAAGTCCTTAACATAAAATGTGTTTGACCTCAAACGGTTTTTAGCCTTTAACATCAAAGGTGTGTGGATTTTGAAAATTTTAAAAAACCCGTCCTTAACATAATATGTGTCACACGTGAAAACGCTCTCCAAGCATAAAATATATTGGATGTCAAACCAAACCCTACTCTTGACATAAGATGCATTGGATCAAAGGTTTTTCCCTTGACCCTCAACATAGTACGTCGCAAAGGGTTAATTCTTAGTCTTTAAGTTCATTAAAAAAAAAAAAAGAATCTGAAATCTCCAAATTAACTTAAAATTAAAAAAAAAAGGGAAGAGAATAATAGAAGAAAGTTGTGACTCGTGGGGTTGTGCTTTCCACTTTCTTGCACCCAAAACAAATCCAAATTCAAGTTCTAAACAATCTTTCAGAAGGTACACCGCGAGCGCGTGTTGGTGATTATTATGGTTTAAACCATGAAAATTTAATAACCAATGCAACGTGGGTGCGCAAATTAGCAAAACAAAAATTCCAATCCAGTTGGCCGGAGAAGAAACAAAACTCCAAAGGAAGAAATTCGTGCACACAATCCTATACAATAATCACAAACCCCCAACATACCCATTAATCTAGTCTGCTAAAAGTTAGATGGCTGTGGGATGATCATCGATGGTAGCTTATATATCTTCATAGAGGCTAAGGTTTGAGGTTTTGGGTGCGTAAGGAAAGGAATAAGGTATGTCTTGGAAAACAAGAATAATAAAATTAAGGTAATTCTTGGAACGAAAGAAAAAAAATTTATGAGAAAAAAAAATGAAAGAAAAAAAAAACCTAAATTGCCTTATTTGGTATTTGGGCTTGGTTTCTCCCGTCTAAACAAATTTTTTTTAAATTAAAGTTTTCAAGATTTATCTATTTATTTATTATTATAATAAACTGATAAATCTTGAGGCGCATTTGTAGACATCAAAATTTTTACGGGTTTATTTTATAAATTGGGCCGATGTCAAATGAATTAGCCCACTTTAATATTTTAAACTTGTAAATCTTATTTAAATCAAAAGAGCCCATTAATCGGTAGGAGGCCTATTTTACTCTTAAAGGCCAGTCCTACATTCAAAGTCCGGCCTATAGTCAATCCTATGTTTATTTGAAACCCTAGGTTTTCGTTATAAATAGGGGCCTTCGGTTCATTAAAAATTACAAGTTACAGGTGCACAAAAACCCTGAATACCCGAAGACGCCAAAACTCTCCCAAAATCAAGTCAAAGCTGCTAGAGTACAAAACCCTACAGTTAAATCAAGCCAAGCCGAAGTCGGAAGATCAAATCTTCTACAAATCAAACTCTAGCCAAATCCAAGTAGAAATCTGAGTTCTTCGAAGATTCAACAAGTTCAAATCTTCAACAAATCAAGTTCAAATTCTGAAATTCATGATTTAAGCCACGTGGCCCCTGCTTCAACCGTTCAATCATTAATCAGAGAATTCAAGAGGATTTTTCATTATTTTGTAAAATCTCTCAAATCAAATTTGTAATAATTTGTTGTATTGATTAATACAAATAATTGTTCTGCAGTTAAATTGCCGTTCAAATTTGAAAGGACACCTTTTCTTTAATTGTTTCATAGGCAATGTCATTTAACAAAACTCAATGACAATCAATGTGTTATGTGGGGATCTTTCTAGAAAGTCAATATTCAGTCACAAAATGTTGCACGGGTGGAAAACTAGTATATATATAGGTTGTGTGTGAAGGCGTGTTTGGTATCTAATAAGTCGCAGGTACAATATGAAATATTAAAAACACTCTATATTTATAAAACATAATACTGATATTCTGAAATTGCAATTCTTCCCCGGACGGTGCCGTTTGTTCTCACTCGCTCCCTTAATTCGAATTTCCGTTAATTTGTTACTTGATTTCCTGCTTCCTCTCTTAGCTTTCTTTCCGCATTTCTCTGGTACCTTCTGCCCCTTTTCTGCTTCTGGTGACTCATCATGGCCGCGTTAGACATGGCATTGAAGCTCTCCCATACACAACAACGCTTTAAGTAAATTGAATTTTTAAATTTATAAAATAATTGAAGTAATTTGTCAATAACATTGAAGGGAGTAGATAACTTTACCCTCTAACTGGATAACTTGCTTTCATCATTAAAAAAACAATGACATTGCTAACAACCTTGTCAGTGATACCTTCCAACGGATATTTTGAGCCTGTTAAAGATCAGCGACAGCCTTTGGTGGTTGGTAATAATTTCTGGCAATTGCTTCTGGAGAAAATGTTTCAACGACTTATGGATTGGTCGTCAGCATATGCCGAAGGCATATTTTGTCAACCCGTTAGTACTTTACTTATGAAGTATTTCTCAACCCAGTCAATGGCGGAGCCAGGAACTAAATCCAATAGGATCACATGTTAAAATTTTTTTTTTTTAGGGTGCCAAAAGAAAGAATTTTATTTCAGAGAAAAACTATGACAACTGAGAAAAGGGGGAGAGTTCAACCTACTCCAACTAAACAACAACACAAAGAAAGGAAAGAAAAACATATAAATTTACAATCAAAAAGGCCTGGCAGCAGCCAAAACAAGGCAGGAAATCAGCACTGGAGGCCACCAAGAAGCACAGAGCCTCCATTTCAATATTAACTTAAAATTAACACTAGAATGCAATGAATCAATATAATACTTGACCCACTGAAATTAAACATGTAAAAGGGCAGGGGACTAACTAAACAGAGAGGTTAAGTATTAACAATGGTCAATAAACTGAACAAAAAATTAACTAACTGTTAGATAAAGACAATGGTTTGAGAGTTGAGACGGTAATACCCACTGTCCACTGAAATATCAAATAAGCAACACCAATTATTAATTAACTTTAACTAATTAAAATGTAAAAACGTGTTAAAACTTAAAAGATTAAAAAGGATAACATATTATACCTTTTCTTGTTTCCTTATATCAAATTGGAGAAACTAAGCATTTCAATGGCTGGGGCTGGTGTGGGGTTCCTGCAACTTGGAAAACGACGGAGGGGAGTGAGTTGGGATTGGGAAAGGAAGAGAAGAAGTGATACAATAATAAAGATAAAAGACAAAAGACAAGGCTGAGATTGAAAGTTGGGTTTCGGGAAGAGTATTATATTTGTTTTTGCCTTTTTAGTTTAGGTTTGTGAGTCCGTAGTGGAGGACAGCCTGGTTTTTAATTTCAAACTTAAAATAATAATAATAATAATAATAATAATAATAATAATAATAATAATAATTCTACCAAGTCACTGGGTCCAGTCCCCCAGTGGACCCCATGTCCCTCCGCCACTGCGCAGTTGATCTATGACTTGCAAGTAATTGATCTTTGTATACTTGGGTTCTTTTGACTCGGTTGAGAATATTTTGGGAAAGGCCTACCCATACGAAGATATGTATAGACAAACAAATATATACATGTGTTCCTACCTCCCTCATTTCATTCTACGTTGGAAGAACCAGTGGCTCATCTTGTACACTTGAACGCAGAGGTTTGATATAATAGAGAACCTCGACTCCTTAGTATGCAATCAAAAGGTGTATGATTTTAATTTTTGAAGAATTGGTATTGAAAAAAGTGATTTTTTTGAATAACGTGTGATTAAAATATAAAGAAAAGTTGTGAATTTACAAGTAAGAAAAGTGATTTATTGTTTTTAATATTTTCAAATGTTTTGTTTATAAAATTAAAAAGTAGATCGGAAGAGCACACTTTTTCTATAAAAAGTTGAGGGAGTAGTGTCAAAAGGGATCTATCAGACGCGTTTATGAAAGGTTGGGGACCTAGCAGAGCGAAAAAAGAGGTTGGAGACAAAATTAATTCTTAGCTCAAAAGTTGGGGACCTTTTGTGAAATTAACCCTTTTAATTTTTGAAGAATTGGTATTGAAAAAACGTGATTTTTTGGAATAATATGTGATTAAAATATAAAGAAAAGTTATGAACTATTATTTTAATAGATAAATGTATTGTGAAAAATAAGCTTGGTGATAATTGATTCTGAAAGTTTCTGGTTCCTTTGATGGATTGTTTATTAACTTTTGTCCACATGTATATTTGAATTTCAAAATAGAACCAATGCCATTTAGGAAATTAAACGAAGTTGAAAAAGTCAATCCTGACAATTGACTTCAAATTCTTTGCCCTGAGTAGGGTGATGCTTTTGTGCTTTTGTTGATCCTATGAATTCTTCTACTTACTTCATCGACCGCATTTAAAGAATTACATGGTGCATGGTGTTACACATAACCGGAAAGTTCTTCGATGCACAATGTTGTAACTTGTAAGTAAATTGAATTATTAAATTTAGATTATAAATTTATAGACTAATTGAAGTAATTTGTCGATAAACTTGCTTTTATCATTAGAAGAACAATGAGATAGCAAATTAAGATGTGGTATTTTTAGTCGAGGTGAAAATAAATGAAAAGGGAAGAAAGAACAAGAAAAAGTTTGAGTTGATAATGTGGTTAAAAAATGTTTGGAACAAAATTGCCACGAGGAACAAAAGTTCCATGACTCAAGTAAATATAGGTTAAATCGGTTATATACCCATTCAACCTAAAATCAACCTGAAGATTTTTGAAACTGACCGATTGATCAGTTTTTTCAATTTTCAAATTAGTTTCTTTCTCAAACTGTCTGCGCAACTTTTACCCTTCGAAAATCAAACCAACGAATTGTGTCAGTTGATTGATTTCAGAAGCGGAGGTAGGGTAGTCACCGTTGTCCATGGCTGCCCTTATTTTCGGAAAAATCTCTTTAGAACACTTCGAAAAATCAGGAAAAAAATATTTTTTTAGTAGCCAAGTTTTGACTATCCACTCCTTCCCAGGTCGATTTTGATGAGTTTAATAGTTTTTTTTTTTTTGCCTATTCCTATATTATTAATACGTAGTATATTTTAATCTTAAAAGTAATTATTTCAAATTGAAAGTAGCCAAAATATAAATTATTTTCAAAGTGTTTGGTTGGATTTTCAAGTTCTAATCTAAATTTAATCTGTCATACAGCATCATTTCATTGATTTCACTTTTTTCAAAAAGCAAAAAGTAAAAGTCAAACCACAATTGTTTACTTTTTACAAAAACAACCAATAAAATGATGTCATATCACAGATTATAATGCCAGAAAATTACCAAACACTTTATTAGTTTGTTAGGCAGGTTAACATTAACATGGACTGTTCCGTGGAATCACATTAAATAAAAAAAAAATTGTCAAATTAAGACTAACCACACACACATCTATACACAGAATAATTGAACCCGAAAATCGAACACCCACGCCTACATATGGAACTTGGGCAAGAGCGGGGTGAATTAGAGGGACTCTGAAGAAGTATATAATCAAACATTTTTTAACTAAAATCTCTTACTCATAATTAAGACTGAAATACAGAATGCTAAAATTTACCATGACTACTAAAGCAACGAATTTTAAATGATAGATTACAAAACAAGAAAACAATCCTAAAAAGTCAAATTTTTATTACCAGCAAATGAAAATCTAGCATTTCATTTCTTGAAGTGCTTGAGCTTGTACCATCCTTTCTTGCATGAATCCCCAACAATCTTGAAACCCTTTTCCAACAGAATCTTGAGTTCTTTTGCTCTATCCTTCACCTGCTTCTCGACACCACCCATTTTCAACCCACCCAGCTTGGGAGACAGAGAGAACAAAGCAGATCTTTTAAGGTTTTCTGATTAAATTGAAATGAAATAGTGGGGAAGGATAGTAATAGAGATGAGATACAGATGGTGATAAATGAGAGATTTATAGCTGATTGCAGGAATGAAAATTGAGGCGCAGTTACAGGTGTTGAGGCTAATGCAAGATAAGGTAACAGCAGGAACAGTTAGGATAGGGAGAAATTTGTGCAATTTGATAGACTGATTGTTAGAGCTGGAGCGGTTTGTTTGAAGTAGATTTTTTCGGGTGAAGATTTGGATGTTTTAGGATTTATTTAGATTTAGATGAATATATATACATATATATATCAATATATATCTCTATTTTTCTTAAATATTTTTTTTTTTTAACATAAAACAGTCAAATGGGCAAGCCATGGTTGAAATCATAATACCATCTCTTGTCGCATTCTAGCCACAGTTGAAATCATAACACCCATCTCCAATACATTCTTTCGAGTTTGACTGAGTTTCTTTATCTAGTCTATCTCTAGTCTAATTACTCAATTACTCTTTAGGTATTCTTCATCCTAGTAAGGTTTATGGGGTTTGATGAACTTTTTGGCCATCCCTAGCGAGACATCTGAAGACTTAGAGAATTTAGAGGATACAAAAGCGATGACGAAAAATTATATGTTGTCGTGAATTTAATAGAATATTATAAAATTATTACATAACTTACAATGCTATGATAATCACCTATAATAGTACTATTTAAACATTAGAATGATAAGGAAATGAAGTGTTCTCAATTTATAAATTGTAAGTGGTTGTATGTAATCTCAACTTTCAGTCTTTAAAGCTTTTTTTAATGGACGATTTTTGCAGATTTTTTTAGGATTCTTTAAACTTTTATGGATTTATTGAGATTATAGTAGAAGATTTGCCTGAACTTCTGTTGCATTTTATCTAAAAATTTTGTAAGACCTGCTTTTATTCATTTTTAAAATAAAAATTTATAAATATACAATACTAAATTCGACGGCTTCTAAAAGACCAAATCAAGAACACAAAACTAAATATTCATATTTTTCATATCAACAAAAACTAACATATATATATTCTTACAGGAACACAAAGCGCATACACGGTATAGACACACACCATTTAATAAAACTATAGTAATTTTATTTGATGTGGAATAATATATATCACACACCCATACATTATGTGATCCAATAGGGTAATGCTATGTTTGTGGTGTTCCATACTCTGGTCTTGGATCCCATATTGCTTGTATAATGTGTGAGTGTGTGACATATATATCATTCCACGTCTAGTAAAATTATCATAATTTTGTTAGATGATGTGTAGTGTCCCTGTGCCTTGTGTGTATGTTGTGTTTCTATAAAAAACATACAGTCTTGTTGCGATGTGATAGTGTGGTTATGTGTTTGTGGTGTTACATACCCTGTTCTTGAATCCCACATCACTTGCATAACGTATGGATATGTGGCATATTTACCATTCCGCGTCTGACAAAAATTATCATAGTTTTATTAGATAATGTGTGTTGCCTTTATGTCGTGTGTGCGTTGTGTTCCCATATAAAAAATATATATTAATATAAAGAAAACAACATATATTAAAAATCTCACACAGCTTGCGGTTGGTGCAGTTTTATTTTCCTCCCAGAGTTTGGCCGGATACCTCTTCTAGACTCTGGCGTGGCACGCCATGCGTGTAATTTAGAGGGGAAAAAAAGGAAAAAAATTTCAAAATTCAAAATTTCAGCCACGAAAATACGGACAGAGAATTTCCGGCAAATCTCACCAAAATCTCTCTCTCTCTCTCTCTCTCTCTCTCTCAACTCAGCGGTGACCTCTCTCTCGCCACTCCCAAACCCACATTTCCGGCGAAAGGAAGGTAACCCCCCTTGCGAACAAGTCCCGACCTACCCTCCTCAAGCTGAAAAGCACCGTTGTTACGAGAAGCCCCAACTCTCTGGCGAGTTGCAAGGCCGCAGACGAAATCCATCGTCACTGAAGTCGCCTCCTAATACCTGAAGACGAGCCGCGAGCTACATTTTGTAGAAGGTTCAAGGCTTCGACATAGGTTCCCCGCAATATGCCTCCACTGGCGGTCCAGCACGGCCTACCTATTGCTTTAGATGGGTTTAGTTGTTTTATATTTGCCCCTTTTTTAAAGCAGTTGAAATGTTGATCGTCTGTCAAACTTGAGTAATCTTCTTCAGGTTCAGATTGCAGTTTAGTCTCTTTTACTTCCGCGAAACGGTATGTATTTTCTTCCTTTATTCGTAATAGAGGTTTTCTTTATATGATGGGTCTGAATTGGACTGAAATATTTTGGTGAAGATAGAGGGGTCTCTACCTATTTTCCGTTTGAAATTCCCCTTATTCTGTTTATAAAGTCGGTTTTGGATTGTCTTTAGTACACTGAATCTCCTCTCTATTGTATATTCTTAAGGCTGCTCTAGACAACCATGACTTGAGGTTCTGTTTCCCCATTTTAAGCACTTGTGCACCATCTCCTGCTTCACATAGGAATGTGTTGGATAGCATCAGTGGGAGCTTGAGCTTTCACAAATGTAAAACGAAATCATTTCTAAAACGAATCTTACTGACCGAAACAGATGCTAGACATAAGCTAGTGAACGCCTTAAATTTGATTTCTATTTGGCTTTAACACCTTGGATCTTCTCTTGATTGTTTATGATATTCTTAGGGCTGCTCTATTGAGAATGAAGTCTAGACATGCTTTGGTAATTATCTCGGAATATATAACGCGAACACAATAACTAGTTGGCTATCTTTTTTTGCTTCATATGTGTATCATTAATGCAAACTCTGATTTAAAAGCTACATATGCTCGTGTACATTCAATTTAAATGGAAATTTACACTGGGATAGAGCAAAAAAAAAAAAAAAGGTCTTGAAGAGAATAAAGAACAACCAAAATTAGTTGTAAACAAATATTAAAAGAAAATAGCAAAATTAAGTAATTGTTGTTATTGCAAAATGGTAATTATTTTAAGCATGCAAAATTGTTGTTACTACAGAACGGTAATTACTTTAAGCATGTAAAATTGGAAATGTATTTGGCTGGATTTTTTGGCATTTACAATATCTTATTATAGCCTAATGATGTGTTATTGCCTCAATAATGTAATCTTGAATAGCCTAGTCATATTTCTGGAATAATTGAACGAGTTAATGGTGGAAAAAGATTAGTTTAGTCTCAGGTATTTTTATGTATTGAAAACCTGATGTTATTGTTTCAAATCATGTCTATAAATTAATTGTGTTATATTTTGACATATTGATTTATAACCAACGGTAAATGTTGAAACCAATTATCAATTATACATTCTAGTGATGTCTTACTAGGCTCTCATAGCGGTGGTGTTTACGTGACTGATGGTAGGATGGACGTTGGCTGCCTATTGTGCCCCGATGGATTATTACATTGGTTCTATTGCAGGTTGGTTCGGTTCAATTTATAAAAGAGACTGTCAAAATTTCTATAAAAATTTAGAGACATCATTACATTTAAAGCATGATCGAGCCTAATTTTATGTTTTTTTTCTAATCTCAGGCCTTTGCTTCCATTTCGTCTGAGGATCATGGCTAATTTTGGAGCTGGACGGCGATCCACATTTTGCACATATAGTTCGACTTTATTTTGAACATTTCTCCTTTGATAGTGTGCCATTTGCTTTTCTAAAATGTGGTATAATATGTATATTAATTAAATTTGCATTATCTGATGGTTATGTAAGCAAGTTCAAGGTTCTAAGATATTTCAATTCTACATAATGTTATATGAGTTGACCGCACATATGTTTAAGAAAAAAAGGAAAAGGCAGGCTTGAATTTACTATTGAAAACTTTAGCATGTCATCTCCATAATCATATACCAACTATGAAACAAGTTGAGAAAGTCTCACCTATAGTTCCGATCTCTCAAAATTTTGGCATGGAATTACATACAAAGTGAGTACATTAAACATAAGTAATATAAGCAAGTAACCCACAATTTCGAATGATATCAAGCTTATCTCGTGTACCCCTCGTTGTTCCAAATTGTAGCCACTCATAAAGTCACTTATGCTTTAAATTATTCAAATAACATAGTTCCAGGGGCTCAATAATAACTTATACCCAAAACTTATACTCAATAATAATAGCCACATTATTCTTTTTCTAAATCGTCCATACATCATTCATTTCACATATATCCAACTTCACAAGCTTCTCTATGTAATACATAAGAAATAGTTGCCTGAAAAGTAATTGAGACAATCTAAATCATGTTTAAATTTTGTAAGAAACCTTTAAACTAGATCCATAGAAACCACAGGACTTAATATCCATAGAAGCAACCGTAGAAATTACTTTCATGAAATTCAAGCTTAGAATGAGATAAAATTGTTTCTTTCCTTCTATAAAATCGTGTTTTCATTCCTTCTTCTTTCTGATAATCTCAATAGCAAATAGACTTGAGATGTATCAACAAAACATATATATGTACAACACATTCTATATTTTGGACCATACAATTCCTTCACATAACAAGTGCTCAATTCATCTAACCCACTAATTAGTCGACACACATTACTTATACATGCCCTAAAAATTCGACATGGTTTAGAAGTTATAAATACATTCACACTTCAACAAAGTCTAAAAGGCATTTATACATGAGAAATTCTACAAATGTTAGAAGTCATACAAACATTAGTTTTATCAACTTGACCATACATTTGATGTGTCATTCACCCGAGCATTTAGTTAATTCAGGACAGTCTAGTAGCCGATGACTAAGCTCTACAGTTGTGGCAAATTCCTCTGGTCATTTTCCCCATTTGTTAGCGCTGCACATATAAACATTGGGCAAATGCAAAAGATTAAATTTAAAATACAAACAATTAATTTCTGTCCATTTTGTTATATCAATCCATGGAATCCGTTAAAATATACATGGGAAGCCCATTGCTAATACATTAGTTCAAAAGCCATTTGCCACATAAGATTAGTCACAACGAGATTTGGAGCAGTCAGCAACCATAAATCAACAAGTAGGGCATCTGTATATGTTTGAGAGACAAACCAGATTCAGAATGACAGTAAACCTAAATTCACGGAATTCCCTCAAAGCCACAACATCGAACTATATTGAGAGCATGACAGTGTATGCCTAATCCAAGATGGCCAAAAACTTCACTAATCAGATACCAAAATCCCATAATCTGTGTATCAACATATGCGATCAGTGTTAATATATCAATCATCCACCATAGCACTAGACATGGAAAGAAAGGTCATCCCAAAATCGCATAGGATACTACTGAATTACTAAAAAGTTTAATTACAAAAAAAACTAATTAAAGTTTATTTTGTTCCAAACTATTGATCACCAACTTTTAGTTTTGTTTCATTATTATATTATATATTATATGTGCCTAATAAAGTATTTCATAAATTCTATGACAAATTAAAATGATGTTGTGATATATAAATTAAAGTTCATCACCGTATTTAATTTTTTAAGATAGCGTTTAATCAATACATTTATAAAGAACCGTAATTAGCATCAATTATTGATTTTTATCCAAAATCTTTTATTAGTATACTTTCAAATGAGAGGGAAAAGTAATGAATGCAGTCAATAGTTTTTAAAGATTAATTGAAATATTTGACATTTTTAACAAAAAACTGGATGAAAACCTCTAACAAATACTAGATGTGCTAGTAAATAACAGGTCATGACTTAAAATATGATGGATAAAAAAGAGTTAATAACAACGTAAATACAGTAACTAATAATAAAATTTAAGAACATGCAATGCAATTAAAAATACTGTGTAGTTTACAGTGGTTTCAACCCAAGGCATATTCAAGCTATCTCCTATTTTTATCAAACAATTACAAGAAAATAGATACTGAAATCTGAAATTTTAAAAAAACAAGGGTTCATTTTATCTCCAAGGCACAGTCAACACGAGATGCAATCCTTGCCAAATAGTTACAAGAAACTAGATACACGAGATGCAATCCTTGCCAAACAATTACAAGAAACTAGATACTGACACTCTCAAATCGGGTATTCGACTTACCATATGGGGCGGAACTCCGACAGAATTGGGAATGGCAGGAGACGATTGGACGCTTTTGGCTATTCAACTGCTTGGTGGCGTGAGGTTCTTATCACCGCTGGTGTGGCCGGATTTGTGGGAGGACGATTTGGACCTGACTCCAGTGATTTGTTTGGCAAATTTCGCCAGACAAATAGTAGGCTGAAAGAGGAAGTTTCCTGTATGAGAGAGAACGGGTTTGGGAGTGAGGCTTTTCGATGGGTAATCGTCCGGCCAACATAGATGTTCCATTCCCGTCTGGTTTCTCGACCTCGCCGGAGTTATGGTCGGTCGACCAGATAGTGAGATTGGCAGAAGGAGAGGGATGAAATGGTTTGGGTTGAGAGAGAGCGCGCGCTCTGATTTCAAATTTGGTTCTGGGTCAAGGAAACGTGTTGTGAAATTTGCAAATTTTATTATTATTATTTTTTTTTATGTTTATTTTCAAAATCTCTTACCTTGCAAGCCAGCGCGGCCCGCTAGGTCAATCTCTTGGGGGATAACCCCCAGAGGCTAGAAGGAGATTAAATTCAGCGGTTGGGGGGGGGGGTGTGCCTTGCCAATTGGGTAAAGACTTATTAGCAAAAACTTATAGTACTAAATTGATCTAAATCAAAATATTATATAAAGTAGTTTCTCATCCGTGTGTTGCACAAACACTAATTCCAAAAAATTTGAATAATAATAAATAACAATAAAATATTGAATAATTACCTGCAAGTAAATTTGCATAAGAATAGCAATAAATATATATTTTTTATTTTGTATTTTTATTAATAAGTTACTAATAGTTACTCCCTTATATACTCGTTTAATGTTTTATCATTTACTTTTTAAATTAGCTAACTTATCCAGTATATTAGTTAATGATATGGTATTACATATTGTGCATGTATCACAATACACGTATCTTATCGGTATCAGTTCATAAGATAATACCTCATTTAAGTTTGTGCAAGTAACTATAATACCATGTTGATATTTTAGTCTAACAAATAAAAATAATAAAAAAAGAAACATTAGAGGTACCGCATAGTTTACCAATTTTAGGAGGGGAAATAAAGTTAACTAACTTTGCTACTTTAAATTTTAATAATATATATATATATATATATTTGCCTAGAAATATACAACTACAGTTTCTTAGTTTCAAAAGCAACATTCAGATTCTTAATGATAAATTTTCGTTTTAAGAAAATAAGCAATTATAAAATATGATGAAAGTTTATGAAAAAAATGATTAGATATTAACCTAATTTGTTATGCAAATCAAATTGTTATATTTCAAAATGTCAACAAATCAATTTGTCATCAAATCTTGAAAAGGAAGTTGTCGTCGATAAGAGAAAAAATTGACAAATAAAATGGAGAGAAAATGAAACCCAGCAAAATGTACGAAAATATTATAGCAGAAATAAAATATATATATATATATATTGAACCATGACATTACCAGCTTTCTTACGGATCCCAACTTTAGGCAGGAAAATGAATATCAGAGACTTAAGTGGATTGACTAATATATAGATTAGCATGGCCTAATTATACCAATATAAAATATTTGATTACTAGAATTCTCACCCGTGCATTGCACGGGAATAACAACAGCAATAAAAAAACATATATTTTGTCTCATTAGCATTTTAGTTCTCACGATTGATCACAATCAATTCTCTATCAGTTGAAGCTATTTTTCAAACATTTCTCCAGCAGTGATGACAATTAGATCCTGTCGTAATTGACCACATTCCTCCTTTCACCTTCAAATGTACTCTTCATTGCAGAACTTTATTGAACTCGTTCTCATGATCCTTTTACCATTTTCAAAATATTCTAAAAAAATTACAATATCCAACTCATAATCTTGTTAATTGCTAAAGACAATGTATAATTGTTCACTAAGTGAAATTGGTTGCAATTTTTTTTTTTTTTTTTTTGCCATTTCCTTGCAAGTTCACTTGAGGTTTTACAATTTATTTTCCCAATTAAAGAGACGTAAGTGTTTTTATTATATGGATAAAAGGAAAATTTTCAAGAACTTCCCTTAAATTTTGTAAAAATAAAAAAATAAAATAAAATTCCCACCTATACTCGCCACGTGTATTTGAAATCCAATTCATGTGTATTTTAATAAACATGGCATCTATTCATGCACGACAAATGTGTGGTAAGTTTTTTAACAAAACTTTTGGGAAATTCTTAAAAGAGACTCATGGTAAAGTTATAAATAAAAAAGTTCGTCTCAATTTATTATTATGAAGGAAAAAGATCATAGGTCAACAAAGGAAGAGGAATAATTTATAGAAGAACTTATATGGATAAATAAACAACAAAGTTTGTCTCAATTCATATAATTAATCCAATTTTTCTCTCAATTGATAGAAGTGTTCAAATATTTCTCTGACACTAACAGCAATTATATTAGATCCTATCGAAATTGATCACAATCCTACTTTTATCCGTAGTTATCTTCATTGCAAAATTTTATCGAGTTCCTTCCAAAAGTTCCTCATCCATGTTCTTGATCCCTACCTAAATCATGATTAATATATACTATGAATAAAACAGACCCAAATCACGTAAATTTTCAAAATTAATGAAATAATCAGAATTTAAGTGTGAATATAAGACAATTCAAAATCTCATAAAATTCACAAAATTATTCTAAACAAAAATATAATATTGACCTCCTAGCCTTGCTAATTACTAAAAAGAATGTATAAGCGTTCACTAAGTGAAATTAGTTGTGAATTTCATTTTTTCATTTTCTTGTATGTTCCTGTTAGTGTTTTACAAATCATCTTCCCAAAGAGACAATGTTTGTAAGAATAAAGAAATAATAAAGTCTGCTCAGTTTATTATCATGAAGGAAAAGATGATAGGAAAAGAATAGTAAGAATGTATAATTAATCACAATTCCAGCAATTGACCAATGGAACGGATTAAAAAAGAAAAAGGGAAGAATTTAAAGTCGTCAATGCGTTTATTTCAGCAAAAAAATAAAAAAGGAAGGAAAACTAATATAAAATATCTTCAAAAATTTTAAAATAAAATAAAAAAATCACATTAGATGACATAAGCCATGACATCATCATTTTTCCTACGGTGCCAAACAATTGGAGGGAAAATATATACCAAATCAGAATTTAAATTTTAATATAAGACAATTCAAAATCTCAAAAAAATTCACAAAATTATTCTAAATAATAAAAATATAATATTGACCTCCTAGCCTTGCTAATCACTAAAAACAATGTATAAGCGTGCACTAAGTGAATTTGGTTGTGAATTTCTTTTTTTTATTTTCTTGCAGGTTCATGTTAGTGTTTTACAATTTATCTTCCCAAAGAGATAATGTTTATATGAATAAAGAAATAATAAAATTTGCTCAGTTTATTATCATGAACGAAAAAGATGATAAATTAAAAAAAAAAAGAGGAAGAATTTATAATTAATCACAATTCCAGCAATTGAATAATGGACAAGATTAAAAGGGGAAGGGAGAAGAATTTAAAGTCATCAATGCGTTTATTTCAGCAAAAAATAAAAAAGGAAGGAAAACCAATACAAAATATCTTCAACAATTTTTATTAAAAAAATCATTAGATAATGTAATCCATGACATCATCAGTTTTCTTACGGTGCCAGACAACCGGAGGGAAAATATATACCAAACACCTTAATATATAAGCCATGACGTATATTTTTTGACTTACAAATCTTGCCAATTTTATTGAAAAAATTGTTAAAAAAAAATGTCTACGAATGGATTTGCTATGTGAAAAATGATTGCAATTCTACCAATTTGAATTGTGTCATCAAATTTGCACCACAAAGAGTAGAAGAAGTGAGGGCAAAGTTGGAAAAGCCAAAAAATAGTTTATCTGGGCCCATTTAATTCTCTTTTTATATATAGGAGAAAAATAAAACATGGATTAAAAATAAAAACATTATATAAATTAGCATGACTTAGTTGTACCAATTTGAAAGATTGGTTTATTAGTGAAAAGTATAAATGTTAAAATTTAGCTTTTATATTTCCACTATTTGTGGGACGAATTCGATTGCAAGGTTGCAACATTGATGATGTGACCAAAAATAAAAACAATATCATATCTTTTACCATCACGTCTTTACTCTATATTGATGTGTCATGGGGAAGGTACCTTAGAACCTAGCCATTGATTCTAGGACAAGGCTCGTCATTCTCATATTGAGGAAAGAATAATTTTATTTGGACCAAAAAATTAACAAAGGATATGAAAAAATAGACATGTGGTCTATATAATCACTATTGATATAAAAAATAATGTGATGTTTTAAAAATACAATGTTACTATGTGTCAATTTTGTTTTATTTTTTGTATGTCATCTACAGTATCTAAAAAGAGGGAATGAATGTGAGACTTTTAATTTCTCATTTCGCCCCCACTTATTTCCCTAATTTACATTTACAACCCTATTTACTATTTAATTAATTTTATTTTACTTTAATCAACTTATGAGTAGGAACTTTTCACCTTCCAACTTTCTTATTTCTCCAATTTACATTTATATCTCTATTCATTATTTAATTAATTTTATTTGACTTTAATCAACTTATGAGTAGGAACTTTTTCAACTTCCTAAAACAATTATACTCCATCCGTCCTTTGAAAATAGTTCCAGTTTCTTTTTTTGTTTGTCCTAAATTGTAGTCTATTTTTATTACATAGTCTTTAAATTTTCTTATGTGCTCCTATTTGATAAGCGTAGATATCAACAAATAAGAATTAAAAAAGTCGACTAACAATTAAATAAATAGGCATATTAGGAAAAACGTTGATAAAATTTACTTTTCCAAGAATATTAATTGGACTTTTTTAATATATGTGAAAATTGGTATGTGACTATTTTCATGAAACAGAGGGAGTAATTGAGTTCAAAGTAATATAAACTTAATAAATTATAGCTACTATATAAAAAAAATACAATAATTACATATTTATACTATAATAATTATTACTCCTTTCGTTCCAAAAAGATATTCATCCTTTCATTTTTTATCTGTCCCAAATTATATTCTCATTTTCTAAATTAATTTTTTAATTTTCTAATATACCTTCATTTATTGTGCATAGTAATTTATAATAAAGAACAATTAAAGTGAAATATTAAATAAATTAAAAGATATATTAAGAAATATATTGTTAAATTGTACATTTCTAATAATACTAAATGATATTTTCTTAATTTATATGAAAAATAAAAGGAAAATATCTTTTTAGGACAGGGGGAGTATTTAATATATTAATAATAACTAATAAACAAAATAAAGATGGAGAAAGCATAAAATTTAAACCGAAACAATCATTTTTTTTTTGAAATGACGTAATCAATCATTTTAGTTATAAGTTAAAAATATTTAACTTATCATATTTTTTATCGATTATTATAGTTACAACTTCTAAAAAAATTATATTTATCTGGACCATACCAGGTTTTATAAAATTATTAGAATATTTTCAACTACATTTCGTGTAGTTATTTTTTCCTTATTGTGTAATGAAACACTAATATCATTCTTCAATCATATTCAGGATTTGTTACTCTTTTTGTTTTTAATTAAATTTTAGTAATATGGGATAAAATCTTTGTGCCTTTTTTTTCTTCTAAGTTTTCATATTAATTTATTAACTACATCATACTTATCGTTAGCCTTTTCATTTCTTAACCCCTAAAGCACTTAATAATTTGTAATAATAAGTTATAGTTAATTTAATTCAATGTAAATCTGTATATTTTGCTCTATATATAGTGAAAATGGTTATAAGTTCATTGTGAAATTTTAGACTGTTCATATTCTAAACACAAAATTGATACATACAAGATTGTTTAATTGTTTTGTAGAATTTCTTGATAAACCAAATCATAAGAATAAAAATTAGGCATGCATCATGTGTAGTTTCTCCTTTTTTTTTTAATTGTAATATACTTTAGTGAAAATTTAAAAAAAAAAAAAAGCAACGCTACAACAAAGATAATGATAATGCTCTAAATTCACATGCAAAGCATGTGATGATACTAGTTTTATTTAAAGCATGTTTAATGTAAGGAAAAAACTCAAATTTTAGATTTTTCCCCTAACAAAATTAATTAATGTATGGGATAAGCGAGGGAAAAAACCATTTTAAAGGGAGGAGGCAAAAGATGGGCTACCTTCCCCTTTTTCCTTAAAAAAATTGATAATAATACATTTAAAAAATAATATTTTGTAACAAATTAAATATCAAGTATATGATAAAAAAAAACTAATGACAAAATAATTTGTAAAAAAATTTTAAAAAATAAATAAAATGCTTTGATATGTTTTCGCTCTAATTTTTCTCCCTACATATTATTTAAAAATATATTTTTTCTCTCTAATTTTTTGCCTCTCAACTTTTTAGCCCATTGTTTTTTTTCCTGACATTGCTCTTAGATGTGGGAATGGCAATGGGACGGGTATTATCCGATACCCGCTAGTACTCGCCCCGAACGTTAAGTATCAGGGTGGTTTCGCCCCGAAATCTTATCGGGTGGGGACAGGTTTTGGCCGGCCCGACCCGCCCCGGCACGATACCCGGTCTCTTTTTTTTTTTTAAATATTTTGTTTCCTGTGAAATTTCGAATTCAGGTGCTAAAAATGAAACTGACATGATACTTAGGATAACTTTTTATATAATTTTAATTCCATTTTTCCTCTTTTTTTAGTTATTTCTTAATAGAGCTGGTAACATATATTTTTTTTATACCCTCCCGGAATCTCCCCCACCTCGTACCCAATTGAATCGAGTACGGGGCAGGGACGGGGTGGGGATGGAGGAAGGCATAGTCGTCCCGAACCCTTCCCATCACCATTCCTACTTAGATGGCACAACTGAAGAAATGTGTGGGGGAACTTGCTGGAAGAAAATCAATTCAAGCAAAAGCAATCAGCGTTTTTAAAGTCGCGGTCTATGGAGGACGACATTGGAGTTTCCTGGCCGCACTTTTCCGTTCCTTCCCTTCTTCCATCTTCGTCATAGCGGCTGCCGCCGCAGCTTCCTTACCTCCACCAGGTAACAGCAGCTTCCTTACCTCCACCAGGTAACAGCGCCGCTGCCGCTTTACATTTTATGTTCTTTGAGTGCGCATAGAATTTGAACGTATTGATTTTTCCCCCGCAGAGCAATAAGTTGATTCGCACATTACAACAGCAATAATGATTAGAAAGAAACTGTGTTTGAACCCATATTTTCGCTTTCCATCTCAATATCTGATCTTTACCAATTTTTTCTCGTCAAACCCACATACAAAACCCATACTAGATTTCACTGCCCAAGATATGCCGACAATAGAAATGCAAATAAAATCTCTATGTGAAAAACCCTGCACCAGTACCCAGTTGATTGAAGCCCTTTCGCTTTTCGACCGAGTTGTTGATATGGGTTTAGTCCCATCTGGGTTCACCTGCAATTATCTTTGTCAAGTTCTTGCCAAGAACAAAGAGTACAAGATCGGAAGTCGGTGTTTACAGAAAAATGACCAGTGCTGGAGTTTCCCTGAGTTTTTTGTCACTGTCCTCTCTGGTTGAGTGTTTCGTGCACTTTAACAATCCCAAATCAGCTTTGGCGGTTTCTGCTATAATTCTGAAACATGGGTTTAGCATCAATGTGTATGTTGCAAATCTTATATTGAAGTCTTTCTGTTATAATGGCAAAGTTGTTCAGGCAATGGAATTCTTGGATGAAATGGAGACAAATTTTGTGTCACCAGATGAATATAGCTATAATACTTTGATGAAGGGATTGTGCACGGTGAGGAAGCTGGATGAAGCTATGGATCTCAGGAGTAAGATGGAACACGCTAAATGCGTTCCAAATGTCATCACTTATAATATTTTAATGGATGGTCTCTGTGTGGAGGGTCGGACTGAAGAAGCGATGCGATTGTTGGAGGAGATGAGGATGAAAGGGTTGGAGCCAGATGTCTACAACTATAATACTCTTGTGAATGGACTTTGCATTAATGGTGATGTTGATAGAGGGAAGGAACTTTTGAATGAGATGTTGGAAAAGGAAATCTCCCCAAATGAAGTTACATATACATGCTTGATGAATGGTCTTTGTAAACTGGGAAAGTTGAAAGAAGCTAAGGGCTTGTTCAATGCCATGTTGGAGCATGGAATACGTCCTGATGTTATTACTTTTACTGGGTTGATTAGCGGGCTTTGCAAGGATAGGAAGATCAGAAAAGCAGTGGAGCTGTTTAATTTCATGCTGGAGAGAGGCGAAGAACCTAACCACATAACGTATAACATCCTGATTAATGGATTATGCCATGAAGGAATGTTGAATGAAGCTTCCATGATTCTTGACATGATGGTGGAGAAGGGAAAGAAGCCTGATATATATACTTACAATATGATTATGAAGGGACTTTGTGACACTGGGAACATCAACGATGCTTTAAAACTTTTTATTCTATGCTATCAAAAGAGAATTACATCGATCCAGATGCTTGGACAATAAGTGTGTTGATCCGAGGGCTGTGTAGAGAAGGACGCGTAGATGAAGCAGTAAAAATCCATCATGAATTGACTGAGCATAAGAAAGTTGCTGATGTGGTTACGCATACTAGACTTATTGGAGCTCATTTAAAGGAAGGGAGTGTTGAAAAAGCTATTGAACTGTGGAAGGAGGTTTTACAATTGGGCTTCATTCCCGATTCACAGACCTACAGTGTTATGATTGATGGATTTCAAATGTAACCTTGTAAATATCGCAAAAGGTTTGTTTAGTAAAATGAGATCCTTAGGTCTTGCTCCTGAGCTGCCCGACTACAATACGCTGATGGCAACCTTGTGCAGGGAGGATAGTTTGGAGCAAGCAAAGAGGTTGTTTAAAGAAATGGCCAATGAAGGCATTCAACCAGATGTTATCTCATACAATATCCTAGTTGATTCATCTATAAAGGCTGGAGACATTCAGCATGCCAACGAGTTACTGAATAATATGCACAGAGAGGGTTTGACTCCTGATGCTTTTACATTTTCAGTGTTGATTAATAGGTTGTCAAAATTAGGATTGATGGAAGAGGCGGAAAGCATGTTTGAGAGAATGACTTCATGCGGCTTCTCGCCTGACATCTCTGTTTATGATTCGCTGCTAAAGGGCTTTAGCGCACAGGGTGAAACAAAACAAGTAATTGGTTTACTTCAAAAAATGTCATCAGAAGATATTGTTCTTGACTCGAAGATCACTACAACTATCATGAGGAGTCTATGCGATAATTCTGATGATCAAAACATTGTGGAGCTTCTACCAAATTTTGCACAAGAGATCTATCGAAAAATGCTACTGTTACATATGATGAGCTGTTAATGAAACTCCATAAGACTGTTTCTGAGATTCATTCGTAATCCTGTTCAGTAGTACATTAGAAGTGCTGAAGGCTAAATGCCACAAATTGAAGGCTACATTGTCTTTGATCTGCCTTAAATAAGATGCAAAGAGAAAAGCAAAGTTGTACAATATATATCTCAGTTTCGGAAACATTCAGGATATAATTGCATTGTATCTTCAGTAAAGGTGACATTGACTGAATAGGATCAGGATGAGAACCGTGTCAGGGAGCAACTTTGTGGGGTTTTAAGGCTTCATGGCAGGGGCGGAGCCAGAAAATTTGTTTAATGCAGTCGAAAATTTTAAGGAAAAAGATTGCTCCAGCTATCATTTCTATTTTCCATTACTCACATTAGTTTATAATCTCAGAATCAATACACAAAATTTTTGTTTTATAAAAAAAATAATAATAAATTAAAAAAATTAAAAATGGTAATCCCACATTGGCTTATAAATTAAAGGGAGTTAAGGCCTTCTTTATAAAAGAGGATTTGATATATGAATTTAAGACTATAGTTAGGTTTTAATCCTTCATTGACTTATAAAGTAAAGAAAGTTAAGGGCTTGTTTTATAAAAGAAGATTAGATACATGAATTTAAGACTTCATCAAAGGCTTAAACTTGGACAGCTCAACTGATTTTTGGGTCTAAGATACTAGTTAAAATATTTTGAGTATAAAAAAAAGAATATTTGAGCCGTATGTGGGTGTTTTGGTTTTAGATCTCAGTGCGGTCTAAGTTGAAAGTTAGCAGGCTGACCTAAAGTTCAGTGCCTTAATGGGCTCCGCCCCTGCTTCATAGATTCGGGAATTTTAACAGATCCTCAGGAAAAAGCAACAAAGTCTTTGAAGGTGCCCTTCAATTAAGTGCACATTTTAAAAAGAATAAGACTATGTAACACCAGTTTAAGTGACCACCAATATGGTATTAAATGATAAGTGAAATTAAATATTTGACTAAATGACCCACTTGATCTAACTTATTATTTAGTGTCACTTTGATGTAGTGTCAAGAATCAGTGATGCTAAATAGCTTTATTTTTATAATAATGTACAATGAGGTTACTTATAGGATCTATCTTTATGATCTGTCCTCATTATTTTGCAGTTCTGCTGATGTGTGTGGAGATGGGGATTTGAATTATAGATTCTGATGAGATACCGATATTCAAGTTTAGTGACTAACACCCATGGAAACTTCGGCTGACTGTCCAAGATTTCTTTTTGTTTATCTCAACTTCAGCCGCAGATTTTTGCTTGAGAAAGTAGACGAGTATAGAAAACTTAAAAAATTATTGTTTATAAAAAATGTGTTGTTGGCATAAGTTTGACTTATTTGACTAATTTGTAGTTGGGGAAAAAAAGCTAGGCCGCATTAGTATCTTGGATTTTGTTGCAATAATATTGTATCTCAAGCTTGGATTTTCGAGCTGAGATGTTTCCTTTGGAAAAAAAATGCATAATGTTATATATGTATGAATAGGTTTACAGGTGAGATTATAGTTATAAATAGGGAGAAATTATAATTTTATCCTTTAATTTTCTCTTTCTTTTAGTTTACAAGGTGAAATTGTAATTTCACGCACTTTTTATGAATTCATCTGTAAATATTTTTGTACAATAAATAGATTTATCAACAACCATGTTGTAGTGACACAAATGTCTTTTTGTTCTGTGTCCATGTGCACTCAGGTTTGCTTGAAAGTGAAAAACTAGAAAGAAAGGAAATGAATATTACCATCTTCTTCCTGAAAATATTAAATATATATTGATAATTACATATATAGTCATGCGAGAGACAAATAGTTCATTCTTGGGTATGATTTAAGATGGTTATCTTTATTTTTTTTTTAAATAACAAAAAAAGGTTCACGTCACCTTTATACCATTTTTCTTGAAAACTCTTCACAAAGATTTTGTATATTCTTCTAAGTTCTGCTAATTTAAGTACATATATTGCTTCCATATTAACTTATACATTTGTCTAAAATGGCTTTGATTTTTGAACATTCGATAATTTTGAATCTTGTTTTGTGGATTGCCAAGTACCTTCCAAACAAGACAGCAGTTAGTTCCCTGGAAATCCTCTGAACCCTTCTTAATTTCCCCAAATCCTAGGATTTCTTTCAACCCACCTTTTTGGTTTAAACCAAAATTTACTAAAATGTAAAAAAAAAAAATTATCTTCTCTAAAACTCTCACTAGCAATCAATCCAATGCAATGAGCTTCTTCTCTATATGCAAAGCATGGCCCTCTCTGTTTAGCCTCTGATCAACATTTTTCTCTTCAATCTCCTTAAACCCCATAATTTATTTTTCTTCATCTTCGGCCCTCGATCGAGGTCAGGGCCATCCTCCTTCATATTCTTATCATTATTTGTCTCTCTTCTTTAATCCTGTCTATTATTCCCTCGTTCAAATGGGAAGTTGTTGCTCTCGAGAAAACACAACAAGCTCTCCAGATGACACGGGGGAAAAAGTAGAATCTATTGCCAAGCTTGCAGACAATCCAGCTTCTTCCATGCATAACTCCACCATCCCAACCAAAACTCAACCTTCTTTAGGTTCAACCAAACCTTCAAAACCGACCCCAATAGGGCCGGTTTTAGGCCGGAGATCGAAGATGTCCGCTCAACCTACACCATCGGAAAGGAACTCGGGAGAGGGCAATTCGGCGTCACCCACTTGTGCACGCACAAACAGACAGGTGAGCAATACGCCTGCAAGACGATCGCGAAACGGAAACTCGTGAACAACGAAGACATCGAGGACGTTCGACGGGAAGTCCAGATCATGTATCATTTGGGAGAACAGCCTAACATTGTGCAACTTATGGGGGCTTATGAGGATAAACATTCAGTTCATTTGGTAATGGAATTGTGTGCAGGAGGAGAGCTTTTCGACCGCATAATCGCAAAGGGGCATTACACGGAACGGGCCGCTGCATCTCTGCTTAGAACAATTGTGCAGATTGTGCACACATGCCATTCAATGGGGGTCATTCATAGGGATCTCAAACCTGAGAACTTCCTTCTCTTGAATAAGGATGAAGATGCACCACTCAAGGCAACTGATTTCGGGCTTTCTGTGTTCTATAAAGAAGGTTACAATTTCCATATTCAAACCTGCAATAAGATTAAACCGAGGATTATAATAACCTTAACATTCTCGAAAAAAGGGATGCAGAGACATTCTTAGAACACATGATTCGGTTGTTGGCAATAATGTAATCTAATCTTTTCATATTTACACCTACTGCAGGAGAAGTATTTAAAGATATTGTGGGGAGTGCATATTACATTGCCCCTGAAGAGATCGGAAAGAAAATATGGACCAGAAGTTGATATTTGGAGCATTGGGGTCATGTTGTACATTCTACTCTGTGGAGTCCCACCTTTCTGGGCAGGTATTTCATCTCTCCGCTGACTTCACTTCTAAATTTCTAAGCACAAAGACAAATGACTGAAACAGGATGAGAAACCATGGTGCAGAATCGGAGAATGGAATATTCAACGCAATTCTACAGGGACATGTTGATTTTAGCAGTGATCCTTGGCCTTCAATTTCGAATGGGGCCAAGGACCTTGTCCGCAAAATGTTGGATTCAGACCCCAAGAAAAGGCTCACTGCATATCAAGTTCTAGGTATGAATTTTAATCATGTCCATGTCTAACATTTTCGTCACAGGTAAAAGATAGGCCGACCAACTTCAAGTTTTAGCGGTGGGATCGTCAAGTCATTCTGTCTAATTCTGATGGCTTGACAAACCGTAAAATGACATGAAACACTGGCATGCCAAAGGAATCTGATATATCAGAAAATAACAGGTCTCTAATTAATTACTGTACTGCATTTTTTCAGATCATCCATGGATCAAAGAGGATGGAGAAGCACCTGACACACCACTGGACAGACGTGTGCTCTTCCGATCTCAAACAGTTCAGAGCTATGAACAAATTCAAAAAAGCTGCACTTAGGGTGAACTTTTACTAGGATTTCCGAGTCCTTTTTGTTTATTTTCTTAAAATCTCGACTATTATAAGCCTAATGTCTTTTGTCCTCGGACCTAATAGGTTATTGCTGGCTGCCTGTCTGAAGAAGAAATAATGGGGTTGAAAGAAATGTTTAGAGGAATGGATACTGACAACAGCGGTACAATAACTCTTGAAGAGCTAAAGCAAGGATTGGCAAATCAAGGGACAAAATTATCAGAATATGAAGTTAAACAATTGATGGAGGCTGTAAGTAACGGAAACTAAAAGTTTTTCTGAAGAAATACATTCTCATTCCGAAAGTGCCATGAATTTATATGTCACGGAAATATTAATATACGCTTTATATGAAAAATTAGGCCGATGCTGATGGGAATGGGACGATTGATTATGAAGAATTCATTACAGCAACAATGCAAATGAACAGAATGGACAGAGAAGACCATCTTTACACTGCATTCCAGTACTTTGATAAAGATAACAGCGGGTAATTATATCTAGATTACTAGAAGATAATCTATACTTGGGATGGGGTATAATAATTGGTAAATGCTGATTTTTTGCTAATGATTTTCTTTATGATCAGGTACATTACAATGGAAGAACTCGAGCAAGCTCTTCGAGAGTTTGGCATGAATGATGGGAAGGACATTAAAGAAATCGTTTCAGAAATCGACTCTGATAATGTAAGCACTGAATCTGAATATCTCATAGACATGAAGCAGTTAACCAGCTGCTTTTGGCTTTTCCAAAGTCATCCAAACAGGCTCTTGTCATTTTTCCTGGATTCTTAAGACTAAGGGAAATTTTTGAATATATGCAGGATGGGCGAATTAACTATGATGAGTTTGCAGCTATGATGAAGAAAGGAAATCCACATGCAATAACAAACCCCAGAAAACGACGAGAAGTTTCACTCTCTAAATTTGATTAAGTTGAAGAAAAGGAGATTGAAATATTCATCATAGACCTTAGTATCTTCATCAAAGGGAAGGTCCTGTTATCAGATTTCGGAATACGAAATTCATATAATAGATTTTGTAAATCATGTTTGTACTGGTGTAAATGTTGTAAGAAGCTAAAAGCTGGAAGAAATGCTAGTGAGACATCTTTGCAAGAGATAATATATTAATTGAGGTTCATGTGCTCTTGATTGGTTGGATTGATTTACTTCTCAAGTTGGTCATATGTTTCTCTTATTTCTCTTATACTCCCTTCGTTCCACAAAGATAGTCCATTTTTGTTTTTCACGAAGATTAAGAAAGTCTAATCATTGGATAAGTATTATTTGAGAACACTTTTTTTTCTAGTAAACCCTTCAATTTATTATTTCACTCTTAGAGTTATTATTTGTTAATAACAATTAACGTTAAGGGTGTGTATGATTTTGATTTTATGAGCATTGATTTTGTGAAAAGAATTTTATTTTATTTTATTTTTAAAGAATGTGTGGTTGAAAAAGTTAGAAAACTACACATTATTTTAATGAATAAATGTGTGAAGAAATGAATTTAAGTGAAAATTGATTTTTAGAAATTCAAAACCATACAGGTCCTAAATAGGAGGATCTAAAAAAAACTAAAAAATTAACTAATCCCAAAGTTGCATATGGCAGCTCATTTAGAAGGTTGAAGCCACAACAACACTTTCTTCAACAATATTTGGCAACATTTTCTCTTAAAAAATGCGATCGGAAAAGCTCAAAGCTACTGTTTAACTATTCTAGCAGATCCTCTCTCTTTGTGAGCTAATCAAGTCAAACCAGTAAGGTATTTTGTCTTATGCCCTAACAATAGATGTCTAGATGACGGCAAGGTTTTAAAAAACTTAATAAGAGGCTGAGGCTTTTTTCCCCCTATTTATGAGGTCAGGCTTCGGGTTCGAGTTGTAAGCCTCACCATAAGCCAAAAGGTTATTAAAATATAATATAAACTCATAATGAATTATAAGCAATGTTCAAACATCACGAAATAATATCTCAAAAGTGCAAAAACAAAGCCAACAAAAATAAAAACAAAAACACAGAAAACAATACTACTGTGTTAACTAGGGCAGCGATCTTATCTTCAAGTATGTCTCTGATGCATTTGATTTTCTTTTTAACAGTTCAACCTTCAATAAGCTACTGTTAACATAATTAATTAAAATTTGTGTGTTTTCTGAGCTCATGTCTAAACTAAAGTAAAAAAGTTTAAAGAATAAGCACCGCATGCCGGAGAAATATTGGGGTGGTGTCATGAGGCGTAAGCCTTGAAAATTTTGCCTCACGATCACTGCCTTGAGGCATTATTTGACGAAGGCGAGCCTTGAGACAGATTGTAATCGTGATATTCAAAACTATGAATGAAGGAATATGTTTATGTATGATTATTCACTAAGATGCACAGCATTGTGCCACTAACCTTAATTACTATTACCATACCTATCAAGGAACGCTGTAGCTTCTATCATCTATGGTTAACTAGCAAAGTTTTGCAAATTTCCATAGAATCTGAACATCACATTCTAATCTCTAGCTTAAGCCCACACTCAAGTAAAATCTTTCAAACTGATGACAGAATTCAAATAATAAGCAACAATAGATACAACAATTTAATGCCTAAAGAACCACAAATGGACATCACATAGATTTGTAAGTTACGCTGTGTGTTTGAACCCTCGCGTGAAGGAGATAACGTTGGCGTGCATGTGAATTCTCTCTATCTCTATCTGTGTATATAGTGAGTGATCTCACCCAAAAGAATATGATGGTTCTTGACTTGACGTGCAGTTTAATTAGGTATTACTATTGATGCTAGGAGTTAATGTAAAAGGTGTGAAGCATCCAAGTTCATGCCCACACATTGAGCATACTTCATTGACAGAAAGGAGTCCTTTACAAGGAGCTTTACACCAGAAACAACAAACGCATATATCTATATATATATATATATATAGTTATATACACACACGTGATAACAAAGGCAGAACAAGTGACAGTGGCTAGTATATGTACCAAATTCCTAATTTTATGTATAATTCATTTGCAACACTACTTATGGTAGAAGGAAAAATATAGGTATTTTCATTCCAGATGACCTAATCATCAAGCTATAAGCAATCCAGCAGTGGCTGACAACGAGATCCTTACAATTACATTTTAAAGTTGAGAATATCATAGAAGAGAAAACTAGAAAATCATATCGAGCAACAGAAAATGGTAAATGAGAAAACAAATGGATGACATCAACATCAGCAGATCAAGATGTCTAAAATGAATATTTCACATAACTTCACTCAAAAAAGAAGTTGATCCGTTTATTAGCAAAATAACCATGACGATAACATAATGCAAATTAAGATCACATGAAGACACAAATAGGTTAGAGAATGTTAAGCACTACAACATCTGAAAATTGATTGTCTATTTCCATCTTGAAGAATGAAATTCTTCATCCTGATTGCCATTTAACTAATAAACAAAAGGAAGGAACTTGTACCTAACCTTATTCATATACTCAGTATACCTCTCTCCAAATGTCTCTAGCAACAAGGCCTCCTCTAAGTTTGCCTTTTGACCATAATACAGAAAACAAACTCCAATAATGAATAGTGCACTCATGGGTGCTCTGAGTGCTGTGAAGTATGTAACAAACAGAAGCATCGTGGATGCATTAATTGGATGACGGACAAATCTGTATGGTCCAAACTGCACAACAGCAGTAGGCACAACCACCTTCTCAGAATAGTTTGCCAAATACAAAGTGGAGTGATACTGCATGAATACAGTCAACATGATCAAAAGCCAAATACCCACATTTTGCCACCCGCCAGGAATTAGATGCAGTTCCATCCCTTCACAAGCAGCCAGCCAATGTGCAATCATCACGCCAACACAAAATAAAAGCTTTTGCCACTTGGAGAGGCTAATGTCCCACTTCGCGTCATGCTTCCTCGGATAATAATCACCATATAACCGCTTTCGAACACTCACATTGAGGAAAAAGAAATAATGATACACAAAAAAGAACACAAACGGCCATCCTTCAAGAAAGCCATTGAAATGAGCAGGTGGGACTAATGTTAGCCAAGTGATAGTTGACGTAACAATCGCAAATTGTTCTAGTACAGTGGCTTCACCCTGTAAGTGCTTCTTAAGGCCATAAACCCCATAAATAGCTAGGCCAATTGCTACAATCCATGGCCAGAATAACCACGTCCAGCTAAAATACATCCAGAAAAACGGGTTAAACAGTAAATTAACTGTCCATTTTGAAGCTGCAATTGCAACAGAGACTACCAGACACCCTTTGCAAATGTCAACTGGGGTCAACTGCAAAAGGAATGATTTCAAATTTCCAAAATTAAAATTTCTCAAACTTTTCAGCAAGGGGTTCTGTACACCTGCATTCGTTCCATCAGAACTTGAATATGAGCATCTAAGCAGATGAAAACGATTAGTACTTCCAAATTTTGCAGCTGATAACGGCGGTGGAAAATTTGACTGTAACTGAAATGAATTTTCGCAGCTCTTCAGAGATAGCCAATTTGAAATGTGGGAGCTGGGTGCACATAATGCAGGATAGTCTACAGGGGTTCTAGTAATCTTAAGATTGTTTTCGGTGAGCAATTTTTTCCCAGATAAATTTCTATCTTCGAACCGTTTGTTGAAATGTCCGAATGAGGTTAAACCACATCTGGGCGAAAATGTAAACCCGAAAGGAGAGACTTTTGAGCATACCAAAGAAGAAGTCGTTGCTTCCATTGTGCATTCGTCGCAGTTACAGTGGAAGACAAGTAATGTGCCTCAACTTATACAAGAAAATCCGATCAAAAAACTGAGAAGATTTCTCCACGAATTTGCAAAGCGAAACACTGCTCAACTGTTAAAAGACATTGCAATACCCTAAAATAACCTTCTTCGAGTGTTATCTGTACAGAGGGGCATATTTCAGGGGATGAATCGATATCGATAAACCCTAAAAGGACTAGAGTCCAGTTTGGAGCGATAAAGAAGACGAGATAAACAGGAAATATAAACTGGAAATGCAATCTTTCAGCTGAGGTCCCTTATCTCCCCATAGAATTCCACTTATGTCCTCGAAATATCAACCCCGCCCCCCGCCGGGGCGTCATCGCTCTCTCTCTCTCTCTCTCTCTCTCTCTCTCTCTCTCTCTCTCTCTCTAAGGACGGGCTCCACTGCCATATTTTTCTATAAAAAATGTTAATTTTCTATTTAACTTCTCACTTATGTACTGTTTGATTAGTTTTTTGTGGAAAATATTTTCTTATTTTTGGTTACGTGACTATATTTTCTTATAAAACAAGAAAAATATTTTCTCTAGGGGTAATTGGTTTCCATGGAATTAGAATTCCAAATTTTTTTAATTTCCAGAGAATTGAAATTACATATTTTTTAAAATATTAAGATCGGTTTTTAACTTAAAAAATATAAAAATTTCCAAAACAAGTACGGGAATCAAGAAAAAACATTTACATATAAAAAAATATTGAAAAGAAATACAATTTATACATAAAACTTGATAATTTCTATGAAAAAAATAATAACTATTAAATAACAAAATTTGGAAAAAAAATTATTTTTCCTAGAAAATAATCGCTATAAAACACCAAAATATGGAAAGTAACAACTATTTTTTAGGTAAAAAATTAAATCAATCAAACACGTGTAATTGTCATTTCCCATGAAAATTAATTATAGGCAATTCAATCACCTAAAATTCATTTTTTCCATACATTTTCCATGATTGCAATCAAACAATACCTAAGCTGTTCTTTTTTTTTTTTTTTTTTGGTAGGGACGTTTAAATGGAATTTATTCATTAGAGACATATGAAACTGGATGGATTATCTATCCACTAGGTGTGCCTGATGGATCTGATAAAGAACTAGCTACCCCAACAAATCTGTGACCAACAAGAACCAACAACCCTATCAAATTCGTGAGCAATTTGATTTGCATATCTTCTAGAAAACTGAACATTATCTGTATCTAACACTAGTGTTTGAAAACAATCACATTCACCTACTTAATTGAACCCATTCAATTTATTAGCAGTGATGTTGTGTATTTGCTATTTTTCATGCACTACAGCCAAGGTCTTTGTAATCTATTGGTATCTTTGTTGCTTGTTTACGCCCGTCGTCAAAAGTTCGATTCCCCTCCTCTATAATCCCATTGTAACACAAATAAATAAATAAATTATTACATGCACCATGGGGGTATTCATTATTCGCTTTATTTTTTATTTTAAAATGGCTAACATGGACAGTATATTTTTGGCATGCATACTTGAATTAGTGAAAGTTTATTTTATTTCGCTTCGTTGGTAATATTTTTACATTGATTATATGAAAATTGGCCCACATTATCATTCATTTCAAAGTTCAAACAGAAGAGGATCACATGATTTTCTGATATATGAAATGAGTCGACATAATGCTGAACAAGACTCTTCAAATAATGGAACGTCTATATATACACAATTCAATGAACAGAAGTCAAGTTTTATACAAACTGAAAATCCTTGGCTTATTCCATCATTTACAAATTACAACCTGAAGTTCTTTCTCGACATAATTTCAGTATGCAAAAAATGCTCAGAAGTTCAACTTGTCCTTTCAAACCGTTTTACTGGAGCTTGAAGGGAGGATAAGTATTCAACATCCTTTTTGTCAAGCCCATCAAAAAGATAACTAAAAGGCGGCATTCTTACATACTTTCCAGTACCCAGATCGGCCTTCAGTTCATCATTTTCCCAAACAATTCTTCCTCCTGCAATGGTTACCTCAACTTTTCCCTGCAAAAACGAAGATAAAGATGTTTTGAAACCTTCAGTTCATAACAGAATATTACTTGTTCTTCAGTCTTTACATCTTTGTTATAAGCTTATTCCAAAAATACTGCTAAATTACACTGCTGCATTCATTTGCAATGTCTTTTCTCCTTCAGCTTGAAGGCTGAAGCAATCTCTTTGTACATGTTCAAATGCGAAGTGATTTGTAGAATAGATTAAATACACACACATGTGAGGGCAAAAAAAGTTACTTATAAGTAACTTATATCTTAAACTTGAGCAGTTGAGCCAAGATCATGTTTCGTCAAGTTGCATCTAACCAAGTATTTAACTTATTAGTTGACAGCTTATGTAGAGGATAAATACCTTTCCTCTTCGTCCCTCATAGACATTTGTATCTGATCGAGAGTGGTGAAAACCCTTACTAATCTCGAAGCTTGAATTGGGGTTTAATATGATAATATCTGCATCCGATCCAACAAGGATTGCACCTTTTCTTGGATATATATTAAAGATTCTGGCACTGGAAGAGTTAAATAAATGAAAAATCAATTTCAGAACTAAATATCCGTAAACCATTTCATAAAATATGATGAAAGTGTAGAAGTTCAAAGTATGCAGTTAGAATTAAAGCTTCTCATAGAAGGCCAGCGAAAAATGATCATACCACTCAGCACTTGTAATCTTAACATAATCAGTGACAGATATTTGTCCAGATGCCTAGCATGAAAAGAAAATGTAAAGGAATAAGCACTTTCGACAAACATTCTCCAAATTTTACTCTCTGAGCATAATCACGAGTCTCCAAAAGGAAAAGAAAAAAATAGTTAAAAAGTATTTGATACACTGATTTGAACGATAAATGAGCACAAGAAAACATACCACCATCAAATCCCAGACTATATGCATTCTCTCTTCAATACCTAGAGGACGAAAGACAATATGAGAATTTTAGCAAGTAAATACAGCAAACAGATCTGGGCAAACACAGATTTTTAATATGAGGAAAATTTAGAGCACGCCATTACCATTTACACCATTTGGTATCTTCCTGAAATCATCAATTCCTAGTGTTTTTTGGGTAGAATTAAATGTGCAATGATCAGTTCCCACTAGCTGCAACATGTAAAGCACCTTAATATGTATGGAAGGTATAGACATGGGCACTATAAGGGTAATAGTAATAATCAGAAAATTGGAGACCAGTGTAATTAAGTAAAAACTAAGGCTTAAGTCAGCCAGCTAGCCTTTCTAGCACTTCGAAGATTCCATTTACACTGTATAACGGTTAACTGGTTTGCAGTGATATGTCCCTTAGTTTTACAATGATAGGAGCATAACCTGCAAAATCCCAGTTGAGAGTGCAGCCTGAAGAGCCTTTCCATGTCCCGGTCCTCGGATAGGTGGGCTCATAACAAACCTACAACATAGAAGATCATAATCATCTACTTCTCCATTAGCGTAACTACGTAAGTGATGGAAATCGGGTAAGAAACCAAGAATAGGATTGACTATAGGGCTTTGATTTAAATTATATTTTATCAACCAGTATGTTGATTAGTTTGTCTAAGACTTGCATATTTGGAACTAGGAACGTTTTAGAAATCGTGTTCTTTAATCTGTGAAAAGGGGACCGACGCTTCAATTTATAGACTCTAGAATAGAATCTTAATACATATAAAGGGAGTATAGTTTCTCGTTTTGGTTTCCTTCCAAAAGGTTGGCAGCATAACTCATCTAGTGGCGTAAGCATTCTGGTTTTTTAAGATTATTTAATATCATCTGTTGATCTAAGCTTTTTTACTTATTTTTGGATTTCTATAATGTCGATCAATGTTATCCAAGGTAAGTTTCCTTATTTGCGTATAATTCTTCCTTCGAGCGATCGATATTAGTAATGATATAATCATTATTATAATATAATAATTATTATTATTGAAAAATAACTCATTGTATTTTTTCTATTGTAGGATATTGTAGTTTAAATTAGCTTTACTTTTAATATTTGTAGTAATTATATTTTTATTATAATAATATTTTATAATAAATATTATCTTTGTTGCTTCAAGTAATTCATTTTATTTATTATATATTATGAATCTATTTTTTTTGAAAAATAAAAAATAAAGAACGAATCATTTAAAATTGTTTTGTTGTATAATGTTAAATTTAAATTTTACATGACTGTCTGCCAGCTTAAATTTATGTTACATATTTATTAAAATCTACATATGTTTTCCAAAATTCTTGGTTTCATAAATTAATTTGTAATTGTTTCTATATTCCGGTGTTAGCATGCATTAATTTATATCTTTTCGTAGGCCTATTATTATTAATAACAACTATCCATGACATATTATTTATCATCACCATTTTTAATTATTTTTATTGTCTACATATATTCTTAATAATATTACTTTAAGGGTTTAAATATTTAATGTTAAAATTAATTATAGGGGTCTAATTGCATGACATATATTATTCATGGGTTTAGATTGCTATAGTCATTTCAGTTGTCTATGATTGATCGACCTACCAAATATACTTCAAATTAGTATTATTGGACTAAATGATAATGAAGGAAACACTTTATAGGATCTTTCTAATTGAGACCTTCTCTAATATACTTTAATTTATGTTTTATTGTTCACTATAGGCTGGTTGTTGGCATTATCTGTTTTATGGGTTTGAATATGTGATTCGTTATGTATAGGTTCGATTTTATTGGGTGATGGGAAAGATTTCAACAACTTTAACCAAAAGAAATTGGTTCTACTTTGGTTGTGAGGACCTAAGCTATGGGAAGAAATTGTCTCGCCGTGGTGATGGGTATTATTGTTCAAAGTATAAGCTACAATATTTATTTATTGTTATTTTATATTTTTTACTATATTTATCTTCATATTTATTTAGGTAAATCATGTTGAGACAGGAGAAATTATAGATGGGATACAAGAGAAGCTTTTTAAATGCAAGGCACTACTATTTTATGATGTTTTATTTCTGGAAACTTCAATGACTTTTACTTTTTTTTATGAAGTATGATTATTTTATTATGTTTGAGTTGATAAATTTGGAGGACATTATTCTTTATTTTACGAATTTTTATGTAGTAAAACTTTAAAAGAAGACTTTTACTGTATATTTAGATGTTTTATTGAACTAAACGAAGTTATGAATTGATATTAATTTCTTTATTATTACTGGTTAACTAATTCATATGATTTTTTAATTGTGGGATGAAATAAAGGAGCAATTTAAAGCTTACTGACATGATGAGGCAGTTTAGAATTCAATATGCTATAAAGGCATGGAAAATATTGTTTTTCAATTGTTATAGTCTTTCTTATATTATTTATCGTATTTCTAATATTGTACTTTCTAATTGTCACTTTCATAACTATATTTCAAATAAATTATTTTGATTTGTGTTCATTAACTTATTCTTATTTAATTGTTGTTTCTAATAGGTTATACACTTGTTTATATATCTAGAAAAGCTTCTACTTCATATGTTTACAGATTCTTCGTTTATTATGGATTAAATTATTTTGATGTATTTATTCGTTAATTATTTCTTCAAATGTTATTTAGTTATTGTTTAATTTATTTTTCATTCAATGGTTCTTATATGTTATATACAGTTGTCACTTATCATATCTTATAAAGTGTAGCTATATGTAATTACTTACGTTTGTTGGAGGGATGTTAATAATTGTTTATATTTATACAACTAGAGTAATTATTGATTAAGCTTATGGATGAACCTTTACAATAATAGTTTACATTATTTATATTTGGTTTCTTATTTTTTGTCCCATGCAGCGCACGGGTGTAAAATAGAACTAGTTAATTATAAAAACACTAAAGAAATCCTTTGCCCTTTCTCTTTTTCAGCCAAGTGCTGCATCATTAAGCTCAACACTTCATTGATGACATGGAAAAATGAGTAAATGTTAAACTAAAGGGAACACTCAAAAGTTCTTACCTGGCTGCTATATTGAAATCAGGATCCCAGAGAACCGAATCATCAAGGACTAAACCTGAAACTACTGGCTCTCCAATAACCCTCTGTCCTGCAGTTGATATCAATAAAGTCAAAAGATTAATCAATTAACTTCTACTATTTTATAGGTGTTAATTTAAGAGAAAGCATTGTCTATTTTCTAAGAAGACATAAGGAAAGAAAAATAAGTGCCATAATGTAATTGAGTTAATCACGCAATTTGTCATTTATAAGTGTTATTTAGAGTTTAAAAAAAAAGAAAAGGAAAAAAAAAAAAACCTTAAGTCATATCATTTTTCCTTAAGCCCTAAATGTAGAAGAAATATTTTGATTGGTTTGAAATGAAAAAAAAAAAAAAAATATATATATATATATACTTGCTCGAGCAAGAAGTCATCCAATCGACGAATAGAGGCTGGCAATTGAAGTGATAATGTGTTACTGAATACAAGCTTAAAGCTTGTCCTGCATAAATTATGCATCACAAACCTGGCTATGTTTGGAGTTTGGATGTCCTGCAATTTGTTGTTTTCTCGGGGGAAGGAAGGACAGTCCTGATTTTAACTTAAGACTCTTGAAATAATTTTAATAAAAAAATCAAATAAATCTATATGGCCGAGTAGAAGAATTGAACTTGTTCAGAACAGCAAAGTAGAGGAACAGTTAAGTTGGAAAAAAGAAAATTAAAATATGAGAATTTCTTATCTGGAGGTTAAAGACATTGTGAGGAAAGTTTAACCCATCCAGAATGAAGAGTTGGAAGAAAAAAATAAACAGCAATTTCTTGCGGATTTGTAAGCAAAAGTTAACGGCAATTAAAAGGTGAAGAAAGATAACTCCGTGCCAGATTGTTAACTAACAGCAATATCTTGAGGTTTTGGAAGCAAAAGTTGTTTGAAATCTTTAAGTGCTCCGGACCTGCCTTTCGAGCTCTCGCTATTTCTTCCATTGCATCAACGCTCATAACATGAACAACATACAGAGGAGTGTTAACAAAACTAGCTAAACGAATAGCACGACCAGTCGCCTCCCCCTCTAACTGCAGGCATGTTTTAACAGAATTCAAAGGTTAACAGAGTACTTTACGTCTAAGGAAATAGCTTTATTAACCTCCACAAAGTAATGCCAAAATTCATTTCGATGTTGGTTCAATTAATGAGAAAGGGAACATCATTTTTTCCAACAAAACAAAAATGATTTCACGTGCTATTGCGAGCTTCCTTTGGCAGGAGAACTCCAACATGCAATTCATTTTCAGAAAGCATGAGAACTTTAATATGATAATATTACCACTGCTGGCCTTGAAAGTGCATGACCCTCTGGGCCAGTAATCCCAAGTTCAATCATTCTCTTCTGCCCTTCAAATACAGCATCTCCATTTTCCGCATGAACCATTGCCAAGGCACCAAGAGATTTGCATTTCTTCAAGCCCTCCAGTAGAAGCTCATCAGAAATCATAAAAGAACCTTTGTATGCCATGAAGAATTTAAAAGAATTTATACCTGTAAGAGGTAAAAACTAGTCAAGATTTTATCAAGTGTTCGCATCAAAATAAGGTAAAATAGCTCCCGACAGCCTTTTCGCAATGAAATTAAAGGGAGGGAGGGAGGGGGAGAGAGAGAAGGTTGGTCACACTCAATTCTAAAAGGTAACAGGGCACAGACCTTTATCCTTAACCATAATTGCCATTTCTTTTGAAACAGTTTCATCCCATTTTGTAATTGCCATGTGAAAACCATAATCCATGCAGGAGTTCTTAGCCTTTTCTACGTAAGTTTCATAACCTGCTGATAAACTCCCATTTGGAGGAATTACAAAATCAATATGCATAGTTGTTCCACCAGCTAAAGCAGCAGCTTGTCCACTGAAAAAGTCATCAATAGTCTCACTGCCCATGAACTCCATTGCCAGGTGCGTGTGAGGATCAATTCCTCCTGGTAGAATAAGAAAAGGTCAGTTTATCGTAAATTCCTGCATAGATCATGTACATGTACCTTTGAACATGTAAAGGGCAACAAATTATCATGCAATTGACCAAAGAGAATTACCAGGCATGATGAACTTTCCAGTGGCATCAATAACTGTCACCTCATCACCTACCTGAAATTCCAACACCACTGGTATAAAATAACAAATGGATATGCAAGGCGATGTAATACATAGGTGAACCAGAATATGTCTACACTTGCATGTCAAATACACTACAAGCAAGATATCCCCCGGCCATCAATTAAGAGGAGGGAAACAGAAAAATGGGCAAAGGCATAGTAAGTCAATTACTTCCTTCCACAAATTCAAATGTCATATTCATGTGAAGCCAAATCAGAAAAAAAAATCCAGTTTCATTCCGTGGGTTGATCTTCACATAAATCAAAACCAGTGCCATAGAGTTTGTATAAGCTAACATGGTACTTGAGAGGCTATAGAACAAAGTAACAATATCCATGCATAAACATAAGTCGATTTTAAGTAATCTATGCACGCTGAGTAGAGCCAGATATAATAATGCATTTATGCTTCATTAGTTATCATTGTCAGATACAAAGCACAAAGTTTACCATTCAAATGTTGCACATATCAACACCATAGACTATACTAAACCAGAACCCACTTGCTACTGTCAGTTGAATTATTAAACATATAAAACATGTATTTTGCATAAACAGATTTTTAGTGGCATTATGATTATATTCAAGATCAGATCCGTTTACATCCATATTAATGGGTACAAACTCCTTATACGCTAGTGGTCAGTGGAATACCTAAACTTACAATATATTTTCTCTTCAAGAATTAAAGAATCATTTAGTATTATATGTCAATTTCTGTTTCCAGCTATTCAGCTTTGCTGTTTACAGTCTATTACATGGAAGGTAGGTACCAGCTTACTTGACAAAGAATAGACCAATAAACTCATGTAAAGATCAAGTAAAATGACAGGTTAATAGGCCCCACTTCTCAAGCAGAAAGAAGATTTTTGCTAAGCTTGTAAAGTTTCCATTAGTTCTAACATAATTTTGTTATCAATAAATTATAGGAGTTACCTTCCAAATAAGTGACCTTTTTTAAGGGGAAAAAGAAAGGCATATATGAACCAGTTTGGAAATAAATTCTAACCTTAGCCAAACATGCTCATCGTTAGCTTTCATACTGAAATTTATTTCAATTCTCATCACTTCCAGAAACTTGAAAGTAATCAATTAATGAGAAAAAATTACCACAAAACTAGACTGCACTGCAGCAATAATTCCATTCTCTATATACACATCAGCAATCTGTTGATGGTGAGCATTCACAACTGTTCCCCCCTTAATCAAAATCTTGGAAGGGGATGCTGAATCAAGCCGACATTTTGATTCACCATATCCAAACCGAGCATCACAAAACTGCAACAAAGAAATTCTAAATCAACCAAAGATCCAAATATGTTTAAAAAGCTATATTTCCAAATCCTCTCCTGTAAAATCACTTCTCTGCTTCTTTTTGTTTTTCAGAAATAAACGGAATACCATGCTCAAGACCATTCAGAAAGCAGATTATTTTTTTTTGGGGGGGGGGGGGACAATAAAGGTAATCGTCATTGTGATTTTTCTTTTTCTTTTTGTTTTTTTTTCCTTGCTTCAGATTTCCATAATTTGGGTCAATTTTAACCACACACAGTGTAAACCATAACTAATCTCAATTCTCAACTAAAAGAAATAACTCATTATATAGCGCTCTCCATGGAGCTCCTGAATTCCTTTCACAGGAAACGAACAACCCATATGCCCATTACTTTTTTCAACCTTCTAGGAACTAAAATAGAAAAATCACATCAAAAGTGGGATTTTTACATGGAATCTACTGATTTGTTCTTTCAATTTTGTTTACCCAGAAAGTAGAAAGAAAATGAAATACTGATGACTATAGATGCGGCAGTCAACTAAATTTAGTCAATCAATAAATCATAGTGGATGCCTGTGTTTTACCTGATTGGACTGTGAAACTGAGAAAAGAGAAACAAGAAAAATGTAATGAAGAATTCGAAATTTGAGACTTGAATCCATTATAAGTTTGAGGATGGGTTTCTTGATTCTCGGTTCTGAAACTGGAAATTTCATATGAAACTCTGGGATCAACATTTCTAATAAGGAATCTAAGAGTTGGCGAATCGGGAATAGCCACTTGTCGCCGCCATTCCAAATTTCAATATTATCTTACCTGTTCCATTGTCAATTTCTCCAAATCACGGGAATCTTTGCCAGTTATTCCCCCAAACGGATTCTTTGACTTCCCTGGGGAGAGGGGATTGGAACGGAAATGGGCTAATTTCACCTATCGTCTTTAATTTTTGGGGTTAGTATTAGTTAGGTCTTAAACTTTTTTTTCGATGCGTTGAGTCCTCAATCTTTTATTAAGATATATAGAAGGTCCTTTTAACTATTTTCGTCGACTTTTCCGTTAAATCTTCAATCAAATTACCATTACACCCTTATCTTTTTTAAATAAAAAATAAAAGCTTTTAAAATATAAAAAAACAAAAATAAAAAAAAAAGGTTGGGGGAGACCCCTTTGTGAGCTGTCAGAAATAGCAGCTCACAGCGTAGGGTCTCTCCCTATAGTTGGACGCCGTTTCTAGTAGCCATTGGCTGCCTGAAATGGCAGCCCATTTCCAGTAGCCAATGGCTTCCAGAAACGACAGTCAATTGGAGCCAAATAAGGGGGAAGACCTCCCCATGGCAGCGCACATGGGGGGTCTTTCCCCCCCTCCATTTGGCTGCCTTTTCTGGCAATTATTGGTTGTCGAAAATGGCAGCCCATTTCCGGTAGTCAATGGCCACTAGAAACAACAGCTAGAAATGGCATCCCATTTTCAACAGTCAAAACGGCATCGAACTGGGGGGAGACTTAATGGCAACTCACAGAGTAGGGGTCTCTCCCCTTCTTTTTTTTTTCCTTTTTTTTTTAAAATTTTTTGTATTATTTGTTTATATTTTAAAAGCTTTTGTTTTTTTATTTAAAAAAAGATAAGGGTGTAAGTTGAATTTTTAATCGAAAAATCGACGGAAACCGTTAAAAGGACTTTATGTGCAATTTAATGAAAAGTTGATGACTCAGTGCGTTGAAAAAAAATTAAAGACCCAACCGATACTAATCCCAAAGATTAGGGACGATATGCGAAATTAACCCAATGGAAATAGCACTCATTATATATATATATATATACATATACATATACACACACATACATATATATATATGTATATATATTATAGAGTAACATTGTTTCATTTATAGAATTCGCGTACTTACGTGAAAGTAGTTGACTATAAGGAAAAGTAATGGATCTTAGTTTTTACAAGTGTAAAAAGTGATAGACACGCTGGTGAAACTTAATTGTATGTTTTTTCACACACCTGACACTTAAAAATCAACTATTAAAATCATACCAAATCATTTTGTAATAAATATTTTATAAGAATTTTTGAACTTATCCAAGGAAATATTATTTGTTTAGGCGTAAATATGAATGTGTTTTGTCCCTTTGTCAAATTTTCCATTAAAAAACTTGTTAGTAAGGGGTCAAATGAGAATAAAATTGGGTAGTATGTCCCCAACTCAATTTTGATACAATTTTGCCTCCATTCTTTTTCCTTGCTTTATTCTCAATTTTCTCAATATCAAATTCTATGAAAGTTGAGAATAAAGTAGGAAAAAAAATGAGGACAGAATTATGTCAAATTTGAAATATTTGGGACATAAAGTAAAATTACCCCAATATTATTCCCAGTTTACCCCTTATTAATGTGTCATTTAATGGAAATTTTTACGGAAATGACAAAACGTGTGAATTTATAAAAGATTGAGGACAAAATAAAGGAAAAACAAAGAACTGGGACAACATTGTGTTAAAGTTGAGAGATTGAGGACAAAACGAGGAAGAACGAAGAATATGCACAAATTTGTGTCAAAGTTAAAAATTTAGGGACGAGAAGTGAAAATTATCCATAATTGCAATTGCTAATGAACTCGAAAGGTATTCACATTTAGCCCTTGTTTGATCCTCTTTATCAAAACACATTATGATCCCACATACCACTGATTTGACTACTTATTTGGCAACTACTCATTTATAGCCACAAATTTCAAACTTCTATTAAATCTACACCACTCATTTCACCTCTTTATAATTTCTCTTTATAAATCAACTACCATAAATTGAATCAAACAGACACTTATATGTTTCACGTCTTTAATGTCTTATTATTATGGAAAAGGTATATTTCACAAAAGGTCATCAACTTTTGCACTTTGAATCGCCTGAGTCTGTAACTTTTTTTTAGCATGCTAAGTCCTCAACCTTTCATAAATAAGCACAAAAGGTCCCTACTAACAGAATTTATCTAAAATTTCATTAAGTTGCTGACCAAATTACATCTATACCCTTACCCTTTAAATTTAAAAAATATATATAAATTAAAAAAATATAAAAACAAAAAAGGAAAAAAAAATTTAAAAAAAAAAAGTTGAAAGGGGCTGTCGGAAATGGTAGAAAAAAAAAGGGGGAACTCCCACCTTCCAGTGGCCATAAACAAGAGGAAAATGAGGAACGACAAGAAATGGGGAGGAGTTTCCGGCAGCCTTTCAGCGGCTGGAAATGGCAGCAAAGTTTACTGCCATTTCCGCAGCAAAGTTCACTACCAGAAATGGCAGCTCCCCCGCTTTCAACTTTTTTTAATTTTTTTCCTTTTTGTTTTTATTTTTAAAAATTTTAAATTCTTTTTTTATTTAAAAGATAAAGGTGTAAAGGTAATTTAGTCAACAACTTAACATAATTTTGGATGAATTCCATTAACATGACCTTTTATGTATATTTATGAAAGATTGAAGACTCAGCAAGCTAAAAAAAGTTAGGGACCTGGCGATTCAAAGTGCAAAGGTTGGAGACCTTTTGTGAAACTTATCCTTAAGGAAATGACAACTAGATTCTAAACAAGTGTCAAATTTATATAAAAAAACATTATTCTAGTTAAATTAAATTTCATAAAAGATAATTTGTTAACATGTTTAATTGACAATGATATTCTCATTAATAAGCATGAATTACCTGCTCTTTTCCTTCTCTCAGCAGAAGCACTATCCCGGAATTTAAATCTCCTGATTGAGAGTAAAGAGAGTTGGAGTTTCGCTTACGGGGGAAATCTATGCATCTCACATCTGAGTTTTGCGGATGTTATTTGTGTCTTCTCAAATGGGAAGAACGACACATTGAGGCAATCCTGTCCATTTTGCAGAGATATGAGAAAGTCTTTGGGCAGAGATTCAATAAAGCGAAAAGTGGATTTCCGGTAAGCCAAAAAGCTCCTGCCTCCCTTATAAACAACATTAAGCAGATCACAGGTTTTTCGTAACTTTCTCTCTCTATCACTTACTTGGGAATCAAACTCCACTTTGGGAAGAGTAAGAGATTGCTGTTTACTCACCTCGTGGAACAAATCAAGCGAAAGGTTCATGATTGGGAAATGAGAATACTCTCGCTTGGAGCTAAGCTCACTCTCATCAAGAGTGCACTCTGTTCCATCCCTGTCTATTCTCTCCAAGTGTCTCATCCCCCCAAATACATCTGTAAAGAATTGGAATCTACCTTTGCTTAAGTTCTTTTGGGGTTCTACTGAACAACATAAAAGCACTCACTGGGCGAAATGGAACCAGATTTGTAAGCCGATCGAGGAATAGGGCATTGGCATTTGGTGGATCCAAGATCTTATTGATGCCTTCTCCATCAAGCTGTGGTGGAAATTCAAGACGAAAAAAGGTCCGTGGGCTAAGGTGATGCACTATGAGTACTGCAAAAACTCCCATCTAGTACTGAGCCTGATAAGGTCCTATGACTCTAGCGTCTGGAAAAGGATCAAACGAATTGCTTCAACTACAGAGACCCAGATTCGATGGGATATTGGCGACGGTCAAATTTCGTTCTGGTATGACAAGTGGTTAGGGACTGCAATCTTGACCAGATATTCCCTACCCATACCGAACCAGATAGCTCTGTCTTTCAGTTCCTTGAGGGAGGCAGCTGGAATCCCAATGCCTTAAGGCGTGTGGTGGAAAATCTATCATCCAAACAGATTTATCACATTGGAGTCAGCCCAACTTTACCTGATCAAGCCATCTGGAGGCCAAATTCTAATGGTCGTTTCACCGCTAGAAGTGCCTGGAACCTTATTCTCACTGGTGGGATAGCCCAAACCTCTAACGCCATCTTTTGGCATAAGTCTCTTCCTCCAAAGATTTGTATCTTCATATGGGAACTTTGTAGAGGGTGGATCCCGGTTGATCTGGTGCTTTGCCAAAAGTTAGATGTGCAACTTGCTTCTAAATGTCTCAGTTGCTCCCATATGGAAACTATTGAGCATATTTTTCTTGCAAGCCATATTGCCCAAAAAGTGTGGAACTTCTTTTTTGAGGCCTTCACGATTCAGCCTGCCATCACTCAATCAATTTCTACCATGATCTCATTATGGTCCCTCTCATCTGGTAAGAGCAAAGTTGGGCATATTAGAACTATTGTCCCCTGCCTTATTTTTTCTCTTGCCTGATTTTCTGGCATATTTGGCTTAGTAGAAACAATGTGAAACATAATGATGTTAAGATGGATCATCATGAGATTACATGGAAAGTGGAAAACATGTTATATGATCTAAGCTCAGGTGGCATCATTAAGAAAAAGCAAGGGAAAGGCGATGAGGCATATGCTCAAAAACTTCATTTGCATTTCCAAGTACGGAAATCAAGGAAAATTTTAATCTACTGGAGTCCCTTCTCCTTGGGTGTTTTAAGCTTAACATTGCCGCTGTTAGATGTGATTGTTCGGGTGCTACTACTAGTGGTAGCATTCTCAGGGATGCAAAGGGTAATGTGACATGGGCGTTTCAATGTTTTTGGCAACGGGGGGAAAATTGGATACTTGACTAAAGGCAGTTATGATGGGTATTGAATCGGCCCTACAATGCAATCTTGTAAATCTTTCAGTGGAATTGGACTGTGCTTTCACTTTGGGCATTATTCGGAATTTTTATTAAGGACATTGGAAGGTTCAAAATCTGAAGCAAAGTATTCAATCCATGACTACTCGAATTAACTGCTCCTTCACTCACAGCCTTCCTGAAAGAAACTCTGCGGCAATTTTTCTAGCTAAAAAAGGTCTCAAAATAAAGAAGACTTACTTTTGGAATGAGGGGAACCATCCATGCCAACTTAGGGAGATTGTCGAGATGGAGAGAAGGGGCTTTCCCTACTAAAGGCTGATTGGTTAGTAAACCCCAGCAGGCCCAGAGTGTTTGTGTGAATCGACTGAGGTATGAGAGTTCGAAGCGGAAGACATCAACTTTATTCAATGATGTGTTCCAAAACGCACGGACTTCGATAGCGGAGGTGGTTTTTTTTTCTGCTTTGAGGCTTGTGCTTCGGACGTCTGCTGTTTTATGCCATGTTAGACTCCTTTTTTATTTACTTGTTGTTTGTTGTTATTTGCTGCATGTTTTTTTTTTTTGTCTTCTTGTTGTGTCTGGGGCCCTAATCTAACTTCCTACTACTCTGGCAATATAGTTGAGGGCCAGATTTTGTGCATTTGGTTTTTTGTCTTTGTCGTGCTTTATGTTTGTTGTTGCGTGGCATGTTGTTATTGCCTTGTCATGTGTCTGACTTTCCCTGTGTGGCTCACGAGGTGTGTCTTATATGTCTCACTTTTTCCTTAATAAAATACTATTTCAGTAAAAAACCAAAAAAAAGCATGAATTACCTAGAACTCGACAAAGGTAAAAAAAAAAAAAAAAATACATTTTCACAAAAAAATGTAAATCAAATATATTAGGAAAATAGAAATTTAGATTGAGAAACGTCTTTTCCCATGTAAAAAATTAACAATCAAAGGCACTCGAATCAAAATACATTTTATAAAATATAATTTTTTTTTTAAAAAAAGGAAATGCAATTTATACACACTCTACATGCAGTGTGTATTCATGTAAAATTTCCCAGTGTTTTGTTGCGTCGAATAATGTATTTTTGTGTGCGTAATGTACGTTGTTATATTAAAGATACTCTAATAAATAATCAAATAAATGTCACTGCAAATTATTGGGCAAAGTATTGTGTACTTATATGGCATAACTCATCTCGTCTTGTCTTTTCGTTCCCTATTCAATATGTTTTCCCCTTTTTCCCACTTGGAACTTATTTAAGGATTCAAGTTTATTTATTTAAAGGGTTTAATTAAAACTATATTTTTCACATGTGCATCGATATAGTTAAAATATCATACGTTAAAAATAGTTTAATAGAGACTTAGATGTTTGATGTCATAAAAGAATATAAAAATTATGACCTTTACAAATGTAATTTGTATTGTAAAAGGAAGCTTTGGATCAAAAGGTGTCAAAGTCTCTCTTAGAATAAAAAATTGTCACTTGCATAGGATTAAAATAGAATTTTTGCCGAAATGATACGATCTCTAAATCTTGTGATTATAAGTCTCGTGTGACTACACAATCTAGCCGAATGATCAAAATTCCATTACAACAGGAACACCGATCTTTAACTTTAATTTATGGCTCTAAACTGTAAAGCATCGTGTCTCATTCAAAAATTCAGATTTGTGAAAATGTACCCATAAGTCGCATCAAATTTTCCCACCTACTTTTAGGAGGAAAAGATTAGAAAAATTTCTAATTGTGCCAAACAAATTAACTAATTATGTCATACAACCGTCATTTAATTAAAATATATATAGAGAGAGAGATTACTCCCTTTTGTTTTTTGGTATTTATGCAGCAATTTACAAATAAATTATCACAAACAATTGTTTAAGATAAAATGTAGAACTCTACACTACTTTATTGATAAAAAGTAACTAAGACATTGTTTACAAAAATGAATTAATTAATAAAAAAGTGTCTTAATCTTGAAGAAATTCTAAAAAAGCAAATTTGACTTCTTGCACAGAGCTAGATAGCCAATAAAAATCAGCCAAGTAATATGCATCATGCTACTTGATTGATTTTTATTGGCTATCTGACTCTGTAAAAGGAAGCAAATATGGTTCTTTAGAAAAGCTCCTTAATCTTGACCCATAACACATTTTCAAATCCAAATGCAAAACCCATCCTATTCGGTACTTAACACTCCCTTCCACAAAAGAAATTTTGTTGACCCATAGATGAATGGTTCGAGATTCAATGTTCAAAGTCCTTCTTAACCCCAAAGTCCCACACCTTTCACCATACATAAGATGTATTTTATTAATATATACTCTACAAACCTCCAATGTATATGTTCAAATAGATCCTTGTATATATGAGTAATTTAGACGTGCGTTGCACGTCGTATGATAACTTAAGATTATTCACATAACAATAATAAAATACTTCAATTATGAATTGTTAAGCAAACAATTGTTAATTTTAATTTTTAAACTTGTAATTGAAATGGCAAATACAATTATTTTAGAGTAAGACAACCACAACGGTTTTCGAGTAGTTATATTTTTCTGTCATGAGTGATGAATGATGATGGTGATAACAATGTTTAAAAAAATCTTTAGCTATCTAAGATATATTGATATTGTTGTATGACAGTAATTCAAAGTTGGGCAGGTGATTGAAATTGAAGAATAAACAAAGAAAAATTCTAGGGGGACATGAAAAGAGAACATTATTAGGTGACATTCTTATGTGGCATACTTGTAATGGATGATGAAAAAGTAGCTATGTAACCATCACCCAATGAATATGTGTCATATGAGAATGTCACCTAATAATGTCTCCCTTTTCATATCCCGCTATGATTGCTCATAAACAAAGGAATTGAAATTAACCACCACAAAAAAGGTTTTGGTAGGGAAGTTTAATGACAAATAATAATGAAGGCAAAAAGAATTGATTATATGTAATAAATGGGGTCCAATGACAAATAGGGGCAAAGTAGGGATTAAGAGTAAAAGATTGGGACAAAATGGGAAATCAAATGTTTTACACCAATCTCACCTTTTATATACAAGTGATAGGGATCCTATGATTAAGCTAAAGAGTTTTCTATATTTAGAATGTCCTATTAATTCAATAAAATTATCAAGAGTGATTTGGAATTAATTCACTAGTATTCTATTATTTGAAATTGCATATGTGTGTGTGTGTAATAATAGGCTGAATAACTTTTTACATACCCAAATTAGTTAAAATACAAAATAACAAATGTTATTTGAGATTTATATAGCATAGATAAAAGTAAATATTAAAAAGTTTCATCCACATTGTATTAAAATGTCCTAAAATGTCTATATCGAATAAACAACGTTGCATCAGAAAACCATATCCAATTGTGTACATATTCTCAGTGACCAGATAAGTTATAGCATAAACTAACAAATCTTATTATATCTAATTCCTACCTAGCAAAATGTAATCGGTTGCCAACACCTTCGAACAACTGTAGCGACAGTTTTGGAATTAGGGCCATCCAAATTTGTAGGTTCATCAAGGGCCAACATTCCATAGTTAAGGCAAAAAGTCTTGGCTACTGTCATTCTGATTATAAGTGCACCAAGGACTTGAAATACAAACCAAATATTGAAATTGTAGGAAAAGAAAAGAAGAAAAGAAAACAGAAAATAATAGAAGAATAAGTTCAAACAGGAAAAAGGAAAGAGGGAAGAGAAAAATGTGATAGCATTAGCTTTTCACCAGCTCTACATCTCCCTCCCATTTGTAACTCTACATCATTAGTTTGTACTCAAACTTGGGATATAGATCACAAAGAAAAATTAAACCTCTTTATCTTCGAAATCTGCTAATAACAAATAAACCATAAGAAACCCAACTCTACAATTAGATTACTTGAATTATTATATTTTTATGGTTCTTGGTTTAGGGTGAGGTTCAAATGCCTTTTGAAATCGTCATTTGAAAAGTATATAGTGGCAAAGTGGTCGTTTGCTGACAGACTTGTCTTGCAAAGGTTACCAAATAAGCTTATTTTGGACGTAGAAATGACTAATTGTTGGCCACCTACTGTTTAACACTTCACAAAAGAGTGAATTCCACCACTGGATAATTAGATTAAAAAATAGCGTCAAATGATTTTAAACAGCAATTCAAATTAAACACTAACTTTGGTAGACAGAGCATTGCACATGTATGTCAAGTATTAGAAAACAAAATGGAACCGGATAATAATAAACAAAGCATTGCACTTACATTTTCCTAACACTATTCGACTTTTCTTTTGTGTTTTCTCTAACTGGAGAATATAAATACTCTATGATCATGCAACAGTGCACACTCAACATATTGATCAAGCTAAAGCACTTATAATACGCACAATAAATTGTACTACTAGCCAAAGCACCCTCAAAACCTCGAAGACATTAATAAAAAACAGGCATAGAATAACACAGAACAATATAAAAACAAAAGAGCAAGAAAGAAGCAAAAATAAGATGATGGAATCCCAAAATTAACGACAATTAATATGGCATGAACTTAAATATTAAAGCCATCAAGTTCAGTACCCATATGTTAATGGACTCAACATAGGTTACAAACTAACAATCAAAATATGAATATTGTTATGAGAAATTGATTGTAAAGCGATAAAGAAACGCACAAAACACACAAGATTTATACAGGTTCACCTCCTCTTGAGGCTACGTCCTGTCTTCAGCCGCCGCAATATTTTATTATACATGTTGGAATGACAGGGTTACAAGATATTTGCCCAATATATAGAATAACCCTAACTCGGTTTTACAAGTGTAGAAAACGTAAGAAAACCTAACTTATTCAATACTTCAAATACTGAAGCCCCCGAGCCCCCGGGAGAGGGACCTGCCCCACTTCCAACCCGCACGGCGACCTTACCGTGAAGGTCGATCCGCGAGCATCTTCCGCGTAACGCAACAAATTAGGCTCCATCATTTAATAAAGATAACCAAAAACAAATCCATAAAGCCTTCACATTCCTTTCTACACTAAACTTAAATATATGTGAATGATTATTCAAAATCAAGTGGAAGTAAATAAATAAATAAATAAAATTGAATACAAAAATACATACAAAGCTACAATCTTTACCGCTTTTGATAGGATCTTTCAAATTCCCCAAAGTCTCCTTTTGATACTATGCATTGTCCTACGGGAAAAAAAATCAAATATTACAACTATCCATAAAGAGATAAAATTTATTCAAGGAAAAAAATAAATCATCGTGAGTCATTAAAAATTGTTCAAGAAAATAAAACTTATAGCTCTTGATGTATCCAGAATGTAAGCCATCCTGATTGGTTCTCCAAGTAGCATGTAATTGAATGCATTGATTGGTTCTCCAAGTAGCAGGTGATTGAATATATTTTTCATTGCCTGAAAAAAGTGTTGCAATTTCACATGGCCGTAATTCCACAAAAAGAATACTGGAAAGAGAATTACAAAATACAAAAACCTAAACAATGATTACGTGAAGGCAAAAAAAGGAACATGGAGTGGAGAGAAGGATCTGTAAGGATTTTGGAGCGACAACAGAGGAAAGGAGGATCGAAAAAGAGTCGTACAAAGAAGGGAGTACCTCACGGAGTCAAAAAATCATTCAATTCGATCCAAAAATTAGGAATGACTCAATTGGGAAAATTGATAAGCAAAAGGGGAAAAATACTAACAAAACAATAGATCAGAATCAGCGTTGTAGATGTATAGCCAGATACCCAGATCGATTGCAGAGAGTGCAGCAGATGGAGAGCCAAACACCCAGCTCGATTGTAGAGAGTGAGAGAGGGAGATTCGAGAGAGAGAGAGAGAGAGAGAGAGAGTAGAGAGATCGGAAGAGAGAGGCACATAGAGATTCTCAAATCTCAAAATCAGGCAGAAGTAGCAAGAAAATGACACAAGCATGTCATCAGCAATGACGTGAGGTCACCATAGGCGGGAAAATTTCTTAATTGTGCCAGACAATCAATACAATTGTGACCAC